>JBAIAA010001552.1:0-62863 GCA_037893245.1 Crossaster papposus
ATCAACAAGTTATCATAAGCCGATCACCGATCACAAGCTTAAGAACATGATATTTCGTGCAAAGTATAATTAAGAAGGTCTTTAATTTGGAATTTTCTTAATTGACACATTTTGCTCCAGCAAGGTGTCAGCCACACATTGACCCTTGTTTTATCCTTGCACTCGTAATTAGGATTAAACGTGTAATTAGCACTAATTAAAGACCTTTTTAATTATACTTTGCATTATATATCATGTTTTTAAGCTTGTGATCGGTATACACATAAATGCAAGTTGCAATCAACGTTATAATAATTGGTTGTTTTATTGACTTCTTGATGACCTTTGACCCTTTCTTAATTAGGGCTGGCAACCACTTGAAACTTTCGGGTGGGGCGGGTTTTGCTCCAGCACTTGGTTTATCGTTGCACTAAAAATTATGAACTAAACGTGTAATTAACACTAATTAAAGACATTCTTAAATGCACTTAGCACTAATTATGTTGTTCTTAAGTATGCAAGTCTTATTCAGTACCGGTACACGATAAACTTTTGATCCGTGAAGAAATTAGGTTTGTACTCAAGATTATGATAATTCACCAAACTTACAAAAACCCATTTTGCAAGTTGTCTCAGTTACTCCTACATATCCCCAACGCCTTCAAACCTTTTGCACTCAAAATGATGATTAAACCTGGCTGGGCTCCCGGACTATAGGTAGGTCACAAGTGGGTTGAGGCGCTATTTTTAAAGATCAACTAGGACATCTTGGTAAAATGGGGCACGATTGACCGAAGAGAAAATCGGTATACCGAACTATAAAATATACCAAACAAAATCACGCGTTATGGTCGTTATAGCGGCATTCCACTGTATTTTCCAATGGGGTTTTGGGAAGTTGTTTTTGTTGGTTTTTGTTAGCACACGAATCTATAGGATCGTATCCCTAAAAAATGTCGGTTCATCTGGTACCGCTGAAGTAATTATGCTCAGAGCGTATAATTACGACAGTGAAACCTTACCAACTGTTACTAATTATTACAACAACAAAAGGTTTATCAACATCAGTTCATAAACAGTTGCCATGGAGATTAATGGTTCAAGGTTATGTCTTTGTGAACAAAAAAGCGTCCATCAAGTGCGTGTTTAGGATTTGCCATATAATATTTTATAATATTTGTATCTATCATTGAGGCCTGCGTCACAACGTCATGCTTTGAAAAATATACAAATGGTCCATTAATATAAGACGCATTATTCTCCCAATACTGCCTTTTCCGAACAGCAGCGGGTTTGACCTATAATGACCAATATTACCGACAGACAAAAAAAATGAAATTGAATGGTAGAAATGGTTTTGTATAAAAAGCGTGTAAACTTTTTCTCGGACGAAAAATTAATTTGAGAATTGGTGAATTGCAATGAGAAATGTTTTAAAATAGCCGGACAAACCCATTATATAATACCCAAATAAATAATGCTCAAAATAAATACAAAAATCATTGATTAATATACTCTATATGAGATTATATCTTGTGCCTTATCATACATAGCCCCTAAAAGGGACAGTATGTTAAACAAAATGATTTTCTCAAAATCATAATTTTCATCAAAATCATTTCGTTCCCTGGCAATAATTGTTTTTGACATCTCGAAATGACTTCGTTCCTTTGATTATATTCTTTTGTTCAGTAGAAATAATTTATTCCATTCCTTCAAAATAAAGTAAAAAGTAAAAACTCGTAGTCTCGTAAACCTTTTGCTTAATTTGTATTAATATAGATGCTAGTAAAAGCTTGAAAATTGGTAGTAAACGCAAGTGCTAGTTGTTATTCACACAGCCCATTAATTATATGTGTATCTGTTTACTACAGAAGCAAATGTCAAGCGACTTTATAATACGCAACAAAAAATGCTCATCAAGGCATAGTCTAAAAAATTAATTCGCGTGAACAGAATTATAGCATATAAGATAGAAATGTCGAAATAAAGATGTGATTTAATAGTAATTTCACATGTCCCTTTGGGATCACTGTAGGTAAAAGGTGCGGACTTTGGAATCCATGTTCAACCGCCACTGCAAAGTATATCAAATTTATAACACACCTCTTGCTAGTTCTATATTCTGGTTGGCTGAAACACGGTTACGTGGGGTTAACTAATATAGGCTAGTGCATTTGATTTGCGCCACCGTGAATTTGCGGGAAATAGTTCCCGAAGCGGGCAATGGACAACAGATGTTTGACTAGTTACATCGCCCTCAAAAGGGTTTGCCAGGCTCATCTTAATATGAAAAATGTCGGCGTCTGGATCAGATTACAATACTCCTGTCATTTTGGACCGAGGTGTGTTATAAAACACATAATGGACTGGCATGATTCGGTCACTAGAGCACGTCTACCCCCCCCCCCTTGGACCTGTGAGTGACCAGAAGAGGGAACTATTTCCCTCGGCCTTCGGCCTCGGGAAATAGGTCCCCCTTCTGGTCACTCACAGTCCCTCGGGGGAATAGACGTGCTATAGTGACCTCATTGCCAGTCCATATGTGTATAATATTATCGTTAATCAACTTGAATCAATTACATAATGATAGAACAGTCGCATAAGGTGTGACTGCAGTTATATTTCTGCCGAAAATATTTCAATAGGCCGAACTATACCCTTCTAAGCCCATAAAGACTTCCATACACCCTAAATAACCAACTGATTGGTAGATATGTGTCCAACCAATGATATTGGTCAATTTTAACCAAAAATATTGGTCAAAATAACCAATATTTGTTTTAATATCCAATACTTTGGTAAAAAGTAACCAATATATTGGTTGGACATGTATCTGCCAATCTGTTGTTATGGTGTGTTAACGGAGAAATTTAAAAACAAATTTAAAAACAAGTTCATTTTGTATAATATTCTACAAATAAATATAGTTTGTTTTTTTAAATGCAGAGCAGGCTTTTTTATGGCCTAACTTGTTTTGCCCTTTTTGGCATGTGGTTTGTACTTGTTGATAAAAGGAGTGTCAAGTACATCCGGGAGTTTTTTCTCTGTTACACTCCATTCTGGATAGTGGAATGTGATGTTGTATTTCACGGCCCACCGTGCAAAGACGGCCTTCTCAGTAATAAAGCGATGGGCACCACGCCTGGTCTCTGCTGCGTTGTAGGTAGCACACTCCTTTGCTGATGTGTTTTTGTAGTAGTGATAAGGATAGTCCACCTTGGGTTTATTTCTGCATGTGGCAAAATAGGGGGGAATGTTAAGAGCAAATTCACTGTAAAAACAGTGGGTTTTTTCTGTTAAGAATGGCAAAATATAACAATACTGTCATCTAAATATATAAAATAGAGTCGTGTTTTTGGTGCGTGTATAAGTGTACGTTTTGCATTCAAATAGTGGACGTATAGGGTCCACGATTGACAAAAAGTCCACCATTGAAATTCGTGTGCAAAACAATCTAAAAGCCTTTCCCAAAAAAACAAAAACAAAATATAATAATAACCGAAAATGGTACATTTGGGAGACCTCTCCATAATGACGTGCACAAAATTTGTCATTCTTTATTGTAACCTAACCCATTTTTACCTAGAGCTTTTTCCACGAAATTTCATATTTATGCATTTTGGACCCTACTCTATCGATCTGGACTGTTAAATGTTAAAAAATGTATCTCCTTCCTGTAGTTGGAACGTTAGGGAGACCTCGAAATGTCTCCCTAATGACCATGGTCTCCCTAATGTTGTTAAACTTACGCAAATTGGTCTCCCAAAGAGTACTTATTCCAAGATAATAGTAATAACTAGTGATAACTATACAGATAATTACCCCTGATAACCATTAGGTGGCCATTGACCAAATCAATTGGTTAAAGACTATCAAAGAAACATTTCGTAATTACAAAAATAACCGCTACGGACCATTAGGTGACCATTGGCCAAATTTTGACCCCTACGGGTCATTAGGCGATCATTTACCAAATAATTAGATCCAAAGTGTAAGAAAAGAAGCATTTCGTAATTTTGAAGAAAATGACTCCCACTGGCCACTAGGTGCCCATTGGCTAAGTTAATTGGATGAAGACTGTGAGAGAACAAGCGTTTTGTACTACATGTATTGGCAAAATTATGCTTACACCCTATACGAGGCTTGGTCCAAGGATGCAACTGACCAAGTTTGACATTATTTGAATCAATACTTTGGGAGACTTTTTTTTTGTAATTTTGAAGGAAATGTTCCCTACTGATTAATTATAAGGTGACCGTTGGCCGAATTATGTGAACAGCTTTTGTGAGGTTTGGTCCATATGTTACTGGCCAAAATTAATTGGACTCATACTTCCAGAGATATAGGGCCAAATGTATTGCTTAAAGAAAACGTGAACAAATTATATGGGGAAATGTGAACCTTTAAGATGACGTCACATGACCCCTGATGACGTTACCGTCATGTTTTCTTTGGGGAACTAGGTTCCTATGGGGTCCTCACATTTAGTTTTATGAAATTACGACTTAGTTCTATGCAAAAGTGGGGGCTGAACAAAACGTGAACAAGGTATATGGGATTTGTATATGATATTTGGTATATGGCCCATTTTGTCAACGTTATCGTGTTTCATAAGTCATCGTACAAATGGATACTCAGTGTCCTATCTTCCCGTCTCTATATCTTTAAATACACATCGTACGTACGATGTCAGTATAGTTGACAATTTCCCGCTTAAACTTAAAGGTAGGATACACCATTTGCAGATATCAAAAATATTTTATACCGAATTATTAAGAAATATTTTACTCATTTGATAGTAAATGTTGATTCTAGGCATCCAGCAAAATGATTGCGCTGAATATTCTGTAATTATTCCGAAAAAATGAATTTTATAATACAAAATTCGCGATCACCGGGCGGCGATCGCGAAAAAAACAAGGATAACATAAGAATAACTGCTCGACGCCGGTTGAAAAAAACCTCTGTTTTTCGTGCTTTTCTCGGCATCCATGATTGTAAAACCTCGGAGAGCTCAGTTAAACAATATTTACTATAAAATACAACCCCCCCCCCCCCCCCCCACCCCCCAATCTACTCATTCATGATAATTCAAGCAATGACCAATGGTGTATCCTACCTTTAATACAATGTACATGTATATATTAATGTTTACGTGCGCCGTGCAATCAATGACATAAATGATGAAATTTAAAGGGTGCCGCAGGTTATGTTAAATTTCACTTGTTGCAAAAAGAAATAAAAAAGGGAAATTCTAGAAATACTTTTATACATTCACTTTTAGACAAAAAAATTCTAAAATATATCTGTCAGGGTTGACTTTGTTTAAGAAATTGTCAAAGGAAAAAAGCCTTTTCATTTTAACTTCTGGTCTGGTGGCGTCATAATTTGTTTTCTCACCGTTAACTTGTTCCTAGCATTAAGCTGCATGTATACACCGGTTATAAAGTGATTTCAGCAAACTTCGCCACACACATGAACAGATTATTCATTTTAACAATTGTTTTCAACCTGCCGCTAGAGGGTGCTACAACACTTAATGACTGAACTATGGGATTTTGGTTCCAAAAACAAAAACAAAAACAAAATCAGAACAAAAGGCTTGCAAAAAAGCCACATGCGGAAAAAGCCCAAAATAAAACTGTGTTTGTGGACACACTAGCTGTTTCGGCTGTTTGAAATGACTCTCTTGTGATGACGACATGACATCCTTCAAGTTTCATTCATAAAACATGCGGCGTAAATGACAAAATGCTGGGTATACCGGTAAATACACCTTTAATGTGACAACAAATGCCAAGTTGGAACTCAATGTGACGTCACATGACACCCGATGACGTAATCATGACATCATGACGACTTCACATCAATGTATACCTATAACACATCTCAGAATACCTGCATACCAAGTGTCACAGTCATTCTTTATTATATATAATGTTTTATCTTTATTCCTTTCGGTGTTTTCGTGTGTATAATGCTAGGTCTTCCAAATTTGGTCACGTGCACGTCCGGCTATTGCGCTATGGCTATCTCGTTACCCCCGTAATTTAAAATCGAAGACGCCAGAAGTTTTTTCGCAAATCGCGTATACGCATATTTGTCAAGGTATTGTTTGTGACCTTCATTATGTACGCCCTGTACGTCCTGTAGCGTAAAAAGTATTGTTCGTGTAGCCATGGCTTTTGATTTCCGTTTGATTTCGTTAGGTTACGTTTGGTTACGTTGTGTGAAAGAATGTTGGTGGTAGTAAAAGGAGAGGTGAATGTGAGTTTGCAGATCAGACCACTCTCTGATCGAGAAAGACGACATCAACAAATATATTTGTGAGATTGTGTGACAGAGACCGGTGCCAACTTGCCTGGAGAATAATAATAGTCTTTGCAATCTAAAACTAAAAGCCACCTTCCCGGTCTTGTAGACCCCACTTACGGCTACACTCAGCCTTCCTCAAGTCTTCAGAATGAAGAATGAGCTGTAAGTGTTATACTACTTAGTGATATTCTCATTTAAATTTCACTTTTTCATGATTGTAGGGAATAATCATACTCTTGATGTTTAAAAATAATGATTAGCCGAAAGTATATCATATTAAACGTTCTTGTTTTATAATTTTGAGCAAAATACTGGATGGGTTTCGGTAACTGTTTTATATTGTAGATGGCCGCAAATACCATACGAGTTTGGTTCATGACAATTATATGACGACTGAGACGAGGCTACGATGTCTGGCCGTACGTTTCGTGTCGATTAACCGTGTCCCGTCAGCAGGAACCGTGCCACGGAGATGAGATAATTATTTACACCAAGGAAAGTGTGTATAGCATGGTATTATTTTAGCCTCGTGCTTTTTGTGTAAATTTGTGTTCCAAGAGAATCATTGTAGTTGAAAGTGAAAGTTGAAAGCGCCTTTAGATCAACAAATTTGATAGGTTGCTATAGCTTGATGTGACAACAGATATCTAAGTAACGAAAAGAAATGTAAAGTGATGATTGGATTTCAAATCCAGATAATTGATTGAATTGATTGAGTTAGATTTGTGAATCTAAGTTAAAGCTAGTAAATGCCACTAGATTGTAGATTTATTTATACCATTTCTTTACCAAGGATGTGCCCTAACAGTTTAAAACTGGTTTTCATTGGGGCCCTGCATATATTGTTAAATACAAATTTATAACAGTGCATATAAACACAACAACATTTACAGAAAGTTACACACATAATATTTACAGACGTACAAAGATATTTACAGAAATCCAAAACATTGATACGAATTCGAATTTACGGGATAGGCGAAAACCCGCAAAAAGCCCCTTTTGGAGGAAAAAAGGAGAAGGGAAATTCCCATCCGGCTCCACATTATAGTGACAACCAAGTTATAACTCCGTAGATTAGCGCAATTGGCGTAATATCTAACGGATGACATGTCGGAGCTCCGATTTAAATGTGCCTAATGAGTCCGATGTTCGCAATTGTTCGGGCAGATTATTCAAAATATTTGCACCACTCACAGCGAAACGTGTGGCGTAGCATAGCTTTGTAGGCGAAAGGAACTTTCAGTACCGTGTGGGTTGATTGCCTTGTTTCGCGAATAAAGGCCCGGTCACACCGCCCGAACTTTGTTGGAGCGTTCCTTGAACGGTAGGGAGAGGGGGCCGAATTTCGACAACGCTCGTCACCGCGCACAAAATGGGAAACAAATCGAAAACACGGGCGTTGCCTTAGCGGTGCACCGCTGAAGCCGGCGTTGCTTTAGCGTTGGTTTAACGGTAGCGAGCGGTAGCGAGCGTTGGTTTAGCGGTGACACCTCCATACCAACGCCAAACCAAAGTTCATCACCGCAATGGATCGCTGCTTCAACGCCCGACACCGTTCCAGCAATCCCGTGTCCGCTCGTAAAACGCTTACAACCGCTCCACCAAAGTTTGTGCAACGTTTAATCACCGCCCGGGCAAAGCTGGCGAAGCAGCGGTGGTCCAGCGTTCAAGATTTCTGCGTTGGCCTAGCGGACCAAAGCGTCCACGAACTTGCGTCTAGCGGTGCCAAACGTTGACTGGGCGTTGTTGGAGCGGTGGTGAACTTTGCCGGAGCGGAAAATTGCCCGCTCCTCACCGCTCGCAATATTTTGTGCAGCTCAAAACTTTTGGAGCGGTAGGAGGGACCATCAGCGGTGGCCGAGCGTATACGGCGTTGCCTTAACGGGGGCCAACTTCTGTTAAACGGTGGTGAACGGTTACGAGCGGTGATGAATTTTTTTCACCGCTCCAGGAACGCTCCAGCAAAGTTCTGGCGGTGTGACCGGGCCTTAACTGTAAGTGGTGTGAAAATATTTGTCATGTGCAAAAAAGTCTTTTGAAGACAAGAATAGATTTTCTTGACCTAACTCTTTTTGAAAAAGGAGCCCAATGAAGACGAGCAAACATATCCTCTAAAGGGGTGAGGAAGGTACATTTAATGATTATCTGCGCGGCTCTTTTGAGACATTAAACATGTTATCGTGAGATACCTTCTTTCCCCACACCGTGCAACAATACTTTAATGTTGGCATAAGTTACTAATAGTAGGTGTAGGCTGTGTTGAGGAACACAATCACGGATTCTGCTTATTTCGAGGGAAGTAATTTTTTGGGTTTACCTCGAGATTGTGTTTAATCCTTAGAGATTTGTGACTTTGTTGAGATTGATAAATTGAAATCGTGAACTTAATAATTCGCCACAAAGTAAAGTTTCAGCAAGCATATGAAGTATGATGCAAAGATCCGAATATTTGTAAAAATAGTTAAATTTTGTTAATATAAAAAAATGACGAAGTATTTCTCCTTGTTTCCCCTTGATCTATACAGAAGGTACGGATCAAGGGAAAACAAGGAAATATTTTTAAATACATTATATTTTTTAATACATTATTTTCGGATCGGGGTCATCACTCTGACAATTGTGTTTTAAAGTTAGTGGTGACACCAAGTTTGAACCCAATCGGACTTCCAGAGATAAAGGTTCTTGAAAACTGCACTTTTAAGGTGACGTCACATGACAGTTAACAATAATTAACAATAAAGGCTAATAGAAAATGTCCCAACATATCAACAAAAAGCATTTACCAATTTTTTGGAAAAGCAACTGCCCAACACCGGTTTGGCAATATTTAAACAACAGTTTAGCCTGTTGATATGTACACCAACATTGGTCACAACAATTTGGCAAACAAATGCCAAATTTGTTTACAGTGTTTCTATATTACCGAGGACAAATATGCGATAGTCCTATAGCCAACGACATCTTTATCATGACATACTCTAACAGCGTGCCGAATTGCATGCTTGTGTTATCAAAGCCACAATTCCCCAAACTATTTCTCCCTTCTTCCCCATTATGAAGATTGGAAACTCATAATCTGTTCTCGTAAAGGAACTCACTTGCAATAATCTGCCGGAACCATCCCATATACGTGTAGTTTGTCACACAAGTCCAAGGCGATCATCATTGTAAACCAACCAGTAGATAACCAAGACTGGTTTGTTGAACTGGAAAAGCAAAAGGTCGAACACCAAAACAGTTCAAGTTTCCATCTTTTTAAATTGGGTATTACAGAAGCTTAAAGTGACCATCCGCGTTTCCGCGTATACGATATCGTATCTCAGAAAGACGTCTATCTATGATAATCGTATCTCAGGAAAACGTCTTTCCACGATATTGTACGTCAGAAAGACGTCTTTCATCATGGCAAAGGCGTCTTTCCGATATACGATTATTACGGTGGCCCAAAACCGCCACGGCAAAAGCAAAAACACCCCGGCAAAAGCCAAGTATCACCTGGTGCAAGAAGACGATGATGTCTTCGAGTGTCATGTAACGTCATGTTAAAAGTGCCATTTTTTTCAAGGGCTTGTATCTTCGGAAGTATAAGTCAGATTTAGTTTAAAATTGATATATTGGTATTCCGGGATAAGTTATATGTAAACATTAAGGTGTCGACGTAATGATGACGTCATCGTTAATATGAACTTTTAAGTTGAATTGGACTTTCAAGCCACATCTCATCAACACAACATGCTAAATTCAAAATTGTTTTTATAATAGGTTTGTCACACAAAAACGCGATTTTTTAAAATTACATATAAGGGTAAGTCTGATCGTCATAAAACTTGGTGGGTATATATTGTTACGAGTATGCAAAATCAAAACTGACGTCATGGTGACGCCATCAATATTGTTTAAATGTTTAATTTTTAGTATTTGTTCACTAACAAAAATGTACACTTTCTGGGATCGGATTGACTTTGAACTTGACAAAGACAACACTACAATACAAAATGTTGTCATGATTGATGACGTCACCACGAGGCAGGCTATCTTAAAGATAATTTGTCTAAAATGTATATCTACAGAACTATCAGTCAGATTGGGTCAAAATTTTGCAAGGAAGAATTCTGCCACGTAACGTAATGTGAGCATTTTTTTAATTAACTCATGTACTAACGGTTGGAAGGGTGTTAGGTGACGTAACGTAGTAATAGTGCCTTTCAATAATAACCCCGTTGCCGTGTTATAAACGTAGTTAGTCTGAGGAAGGTGAACCATCGACAACGTCCACCAAGCCGCATTACTTCTGTTGTATTAAGTTCTGAAGTTGTAGTTTCACTCATAAATTATTTGGACACGACTAACGTTTCACAGGTCTCTTTTCTTGAATTATCCTTTTGCAATTGGTCTCGGTTCGGTGTCTCAATAAATGACACAACAATGACACCATCTAATTTTTGTTGTGAAATGATTTTATGCGACGTGCACAGTCAAATATCGATTACTGTCGTCTCGGCTCAAGACTATAATCAAATTATGTTATTTTCACTTCACTGTTTTTATTTAATTAACAAACTTATTACGTTTCACAACCAGCAGCAAGTGAACCCACAGGGCAAAAGCACAGTGCGTTCAGCAGTTAGAGGGTTGACAGTGTGTAATTTTGGTTGATACATGCACGTAGCCTCTCGTAAAGGCTGAAAGCAAATATTGCAGTAGTCTTCGCTCAACTAGTAATTGATAGTGTGTACTCAGCGTAAAATCTGTTCACGCAGTGCTCCTGCAAACGACACGATTATAGACCATGCGCCAGCGGTTTACCTTTTATTTTCTTCTTTATTTCTCCGCACGCTTCTGGGAGCCAATCAGCGATCGCAGAACGGCGGTTGTGAACATACGCGCAACACGTACTACGCGCACACACGAAAATCCCTTTTGAAACAGCGATAGTTAGATATGCAACACAGGGCCGCGCGAATGCTGATTGGGTAGTTGACTTCATGACGTCGCTGTAGATCCTAATGTAAATTAGCCCGTGAGGCGGAAGTGAATTGTGGCCCGATTGAAAATGTGGAGGGGTCCAATCATTCAGGTCAAATTGTCCATTGTTTTCTTGCATTTTTTTTCTTCTTGAGAGATGCCTTTAAAATTGTCATAGGTGATATTATCCAGCATGAACTGGTTTTTCTTTATGCACAAAATAAAAGTATGCTACCTGAGCTTACGGGGCTGTTTTTCTTACAGTTTACCTAATATAGCTCTAACTTACAGAGGATGTCCAGTTTCTTTTGTGAACAACTTGCCAGCTTGTCGTTCACCTTCCACCGTCTGGCCATGGATAATCACGTTTGGACTCAGTTTCTTTAACATGCCCATCACTCTTTGCAAGTCCTTTTTGTGTTCAAACAGCCCCCATATCATCACCCGACTGCCTGTTGGCAGTCGCTCGGCCAACACTCCGGAGAAAAAGTTGAGCACTCGTAGCGTTGTGCGTTCACCAACGTCTCTTTGGAAGCCTTCTACTGGGGCCATGTTCATTCTGATCACGCACTGGTGCCTGTCGATATCAGGACCTGCTCCCTTGCCAATTAAGAACCCAGAGCTTGATACCATGGCACACGACGAACAACGCAGGGTGATTGTCTGTCAGAGCGAACAATAGTACAGCAGATATGTAAATCAATTATGCATGAATTGAAGCATTACATTTTGGCATGTTGTTGGAATATTCTGTATTAAGAGTTGCCATGTAACAAAATGGTGGCCATTTTTCAAAAGTTCCCTATAGGCTGTTTAAAGTTGGTGTCTTAGTGCGTTTGGGGTGTGGCACCCTGAACAATAGATTTGAAATTGTATTGATGGTGCAAAATGAAAATGTTGTAACAATGTATACCCGGTCTCCCCTAATTATACACGATAATGCATACATAAGTTTGACGCGTGCTAGAAATTGGTAACGGTACGACTCGACAAACCCATTTTTCTAGTTTTTCTAGGAGCAAAATACGATTTCGGAAACCGAGGTACAAAAACGGTTTCTAAGGTGTTTCTCCCGACAGGCCCGCTGGAACACATTTTGTCCAGGGGGTGCTGGGATACTACCCAGTTCGTGCCAGGTTTATTTTCAAGTTATCGAGACCACTGGTGAGATTACTGTTTATCGAAAAAAAAAAATTATTCAGTAAATTATTCCGTTTTAATAATGCAACTACTACAAGATGCCAACAGTTAGTTTATTAGCACCATTATTTACATGTTTTTGCCAATATTTTGTCGCCTAGGGCATTTTTTCTCTGCAGTCAGGGCGTGATATTACGCCAACCGCTACCCGCCATAAAAGCTGACGCGTGTATATACGTCATCCGCGTGGAACTGCACCCAGGACCGGAGACGCAGTAATATATACAAATATTTGCAAGCCCAGCTGAAAAGCACCCTTTTAAGAATGTTAAAGGAGACTAATGAACAATAGTGAATGTCAAGAAATTACTGGACGCAGCTGATAATCCTCGGCTGTATGAATTCACCGAAGACAAGGGTGTTGAATATGCCTAATCACTGAAGCAATACCACAATAGCGTATATACACTTCCATATAGACATATATCCACGTCCACCGCTGTGCATGCCATACATGTCAGTCGTGTATACCCGTCCTCCGCCGTGCTAGCGGGTAACCTTTGGCGTAAATACACGTCAACCGCAACAACCAGGGACACTTTTGCAGCGTATATACAAGTCCTCTGCGGAATTAAACTGCTGTGCCTGACGGATTAACGCGTCATCCGTGGATGGTAAACGATTTGTTCAGGCCTTGCTCGGGACGTGTTTATTCGTCATCTGTTTTGAATCTCGGTACAATTTGGCGGATATATACGTCCTCCGGCGCAAACTAGGTAAAGACAATTGGCGAGCACAAAACGCGAAGCCATTCCTGCGTGGGGTCCGGGGCCGCTCAAATAGGAGGCCTGCTAAAGACATAGTATGGGGCCCCTATGTGTCTGTAGCAGGTCTCCCAAACTGTGTCTTTAGCAGGCCTCCTACTTTCCAAACAATATACGTTCAATACAGTGCTAATTCGACCTCATTGACCCTACCTTGTCGTCCAGTAGTGATTTGTAATGTTCAATTGCACCGATTCCTCTTGTCTGATTGCGGCTTACGCTGTCATTGTGTTGCATACTACGCCCATCAATTTCAGCTACCTGCTTGAACGTAGGCCTGGCACTTTCGTTGTGCTGCGGGCCAACCCGGTAGACTTCACCGTCAGTTTCAAAATGTGGATCTATTACTTGTACTGTATCATATTTCCTGGCTTTGGAGACGCTCATCTGCGTTTTATTTACGGCTCTGAATGTCCAAACGGCAATAATGACGTAGAAAAGACAGGTGACCAGTAGGACACCAATGCTAAATTGTCTCCAACAGAAACGCATGTTGCTGTGAAAGAAACATAGAATATCCATTGAAATGTTGGTGGTTTAGTTATATGCTAATGGAGTGGAAAACTTGAACATTATCAGTCAGGTCGCAGCCTTTGCAAAAGTGCTTTCTTTTATTTTCTACGTAACTATGCATAGCTCTCTCGGTAAAATGACTATAATCGTTTTTCCCAAAACGGGTTTTTAAAACAATATTATTGAAAATAATACCGCCTTATTGTTTGAAAAGATTATTCAAGTTTTCATCGACAATTTTGTGAAAAACGGGGACGGAACTATGACCGTTGTTATAGTGAATTTAAGGTCGGTGAAAACTGCCGTTTTTCTTCACTAAAGAAAGTTTGGCAGAATAATCTGACAGTTTGTTGACAAGATATATTCTTTACTTACCTATCTTTGAAATTTTGTTTCTGTTGGTTACCCGAATAAGTCAGGATCACTACTGAAAAATTGACGTCCATTCCAAAACAAGGCTTACAAAAATAATGCCGCTCAGAGAGCACGTAAATGCCATGAGTGCACTGTCCCCATTGGTTAAAATCCACATTGAACAACCATGCATTGCCTATTGTTCCCTAATTCGTACCTCAACTGTGAATAAAGTAGTTTCAATTCCGCCTATCCCCCTTGCAGACCTGAAACAGAAAACGTTATAATACACAACGACCTTGGGGAGCACCGAGCTTCAGTGGCAATGACGGAGCGGACTACTGTCCCTCATAAAAGAGAAGGCAACTTGCCCCATGGAATCTCATGCGCCTTATTACCAGGAAGCCAAGTGGATTCGATATGTCAGTAAGGGTGGGTTTTCACGGGGCACGCGAACGATTCGCACAGGATGCGAATGCCGAAAAAAATGCAAAGTCCAACATTCGGAGAAGTTTTTCTCCGAATGTGTCGCGACAATGCGGTTTCTCACAACGTATGTGTGAATGTCGTGTGTAGATTTGCCGAACTATGGCCAGGTGTCTTTTGCCACGCCAAAGAAGCAAACTTGAGCCTTTCGCAAGATAATCGCACGACATATGTACGAATGTCGCATGAATGTCGCACGACGTTCTTTATTCGATAAATATGCGCAAAAGGTTCGCATGTGTCGCATGTGTCGCATATGTCGCAAAATGTACGCACGAATGTTGCCCGAGATTCGTGCAACATTCGTGTTGTTCGCATTTTAGTCGCATTTTCTTCGTGTTGATGGACTGGCTATAGTTCGGCAACGCTTCACACGACATTCGCACATACGTTGTGAGAACTACGCACAAACTGCATTGTCGCGATATATTTGGAGAAAGCCTTCGCATCCTTCGCAAATCGTTCGCGTGCCCCGTGAAAACCCACCCTTTAGGATATCTTTCTGCATTCCAGTTTAACTGTACATTCTTCTTTTAAATCTTCAAGCCAGGAACACAACCAGAACATCGCGGTCAGTGTCATTGTGGTCAGTGTCATCGTGGCCCGTGTCAGCGTGGTCAGTGTCAGCGTAGTCAGTGTCATCGTGATCAGTGTCAGCGTGGTCAGTGTCAGCGTGGTCAGTGTCAGCGTGGTCAGTGTCAGCGTGGTCAGTGTCATCGTGGTCAGTGTCACCGTGTCAGTGTCACCGTAGTCAGTGTCACTGTGGTCAGTGTCAGCGTGGTCAGTAAATACCTCCGTTATTCACGACGGACCATTAACAGTAACTGCATGGTATTCTGTTATGCAAATCGGTCATTCTGCTACCTATTGAAAATACCTTACTAAACTCAAGGGCGCTTTGGTATGTCGGGTCCCCTGCTCCATACATGCTTATAAGTAGTGTAAACGCGAAGTAAAGGCGCCTGACTGTAACATGTGCCGAACCATCTTTTGTAAACAAACATCGCATGCACAACGCGTGTAATACGTAGGCCTACATGTACAACCATCGGTCTCCATTATAAGGGAGATCAATACAGTACGTACGTGCGTACGTTGTAGAAAATGAGAAATGTTATCTCAAATATCCCGAAACGGTCACCAAAAACGTGCAGGTATTATAAATAACAAGTATTTTCATTACTCATTCGACAAGCCTCGTAAATAAACTTCAAAATGAAATAATCAATAAAAAAATAGTATTATTCGACACAGAAAGTAATCAATGTTCACCTAACACCCCATTGTTGGCCCAACAATGCTGCGAAAACTGACTTATGGCCCGTTTCAGCGGGGCACTCATCCATGCTCACAAAACCTCGTAAAATTTCGTTGCTGCGAGACTGTCAATTTGCTGCAAATAAAACGTCGCTGTTCGCCTAATTATCCAGTACGCTGCGACCTGACTAGCCGGAAAGTATAAAATAATAGGTATAAAATATTTCGCAGTATTTCATGTGATTAAACACTGATTGTTATTACTTTCTTAAAGGTAGGATACACCATTGGTAATTGCTTGAATTATCATGAATGGGTAGATTTGGGGGGTTGTATTTTATAGTAAATATCGTTTAACTGGCCTGTTCGAAGTTTTACAATCATGAATGCCGAGAAAAGCACGAAAAACGGCGTTCATTTTTAACCGACGTCAGGCAGTTTATATTCTTATGTTATCTTTGTTTTATTTCCTAATAATTCGGTAGTAATTTGTTTCGATATCTGCAAATGGTGTATCATACCTTTAAAGCTAATCAAAATAAACAGAAATCTAAGGGAATAGAGGGGCATATCCATCCCATCCCATTGCAGAGATGCTAAATTAAACAAAAACTGGGCGTGATATACAGTGCGAGCGACAAAAGCTGGAATTCGCAAATGATTGCGTCCGGAAATTGGGCACAAATCAGCTAAAACTGCTAGCACTAATCAAGATATCCTGGTATCATTTTTCGTCTAGAAAGATTATCTATTCGTTGGTATAGGTAGTTTTGGCCTCAGGGTAGTAGAATAGTCAAGTACGGTAATTCAAATCATGAAATGTGTATATAGTGTTGTTTTCTGTGTTTGCAAAACTAACGGTTATTACCTTAACACCAAGAAATATCTGTATCCGCTGTCCAATATAAACATTTCGTCAAATTGCAGACAATTTACGATCATGATTGTATAGACCTACATGTTATACTTACATTTCTCCTCAGCGAAATGTTGGTTGAAACGATCCACATCTGCTGTCCACAACGCTTATGGGTTACCGTATAATGCAACCACGAACATCGTTATTATTTCTGTCCTACAAACTACGTACGTACAAAGTCCATAATATGGGGATCCGTAACAGCCATTGGAGTAAACAACCCTAAAATAAATTCACAAAAACGATATGTTAAAGAGGAACTAAATTTAGTTCAACATTTCGCCTTTTGTTGTGGATATATACATTAAATAGTACAAACAAGGTTTATTTATACACATACAGTAAGAATTATTTTTTTTACAAGTATTTCCTTTCTGGACCAACACTGCCTGAAATCTGAAAAGCGCGAGGTCAAATCCTGTTGTGTATGTTTGGCTGAAAACGTCATTCTGATACTCGAGCGAGCGAGCACACACAAGCGCGTGCATGAGCGTCGTTCATCTGGCGACCGACTACTCGCAAACTGCATAAAGACAGTACGACCGACTGTTGACCCGGTACCAGACTGACTTGACAAGCTTTGAGTGTTTACGTTGCCGACGTAGTATCGACGTCGACGGAAATTTCTTGTTTGGCTCAGAACCACGCTTAATTCTAACCGATTTTTTAGTCCAAATTGCTTTTAGAACCTGCTTGACTCGTCAATGCATTCTTTGGCTAAATATTCCTCGCATATCCGAGACTACTTGGTCGGTCAAAAATCAGATCTCGTGGTGCGTACACACGATAAATTAGGATTCTTTAACGTGTTTAAGAGCAACCCCCCGACAACACACGCAGCTTTACCTTACATACGCACTGTGGACATTCCTTTGTATTCGTGTAGTTAACAAACTTTGACTAAATACTCATTTTTCTCGCTTCCCCAAAACAAATTTACCCTCAAATTAGGATTATGGGCCTCTCAGCTGTCCCTTCTATCTTTTCTATATATAACCCTAACCCGTTTTTCCTCAAGCGCTCTTTTTCGGAAACTGAAAAACGGATTGTGGACGTGTGCAAGTCCACACACCGTAACCTCTTCCCGCATCGTGTGGACCTATATTGTTCGGAGGTCCACAGTGCGTATGCAAGACTAACTCACAATCGATGCATTCCTCTCACTTTAGGGGATGCTTTTTAACTTCAACAAAACGCCAAAATATGAGAGGGTATTCGAAAAGAAAATCGGACTGCAAGAAGAAACTTAATGTTCATTAAACCTTGTACACAACACACATACACGCTCATACACGCGCTATGTGAAGCTCGTGCACAAAAAGCGTCGAGTCACAGATTGACGTCACACGGGGTCACGTGCATATATTAATACATAATTTCTTTTTTTGAAAATCAAAAAAATGTTCGTAGTAACGCTCGTTTTCATTAATTTTGTACACACAAAAACGACAATTGAGATAGATTTAGTTGTTGTATTTTGGAAAGAGGTGTGTTACCTTTCTAAAACAATGATTGGGGAAAAAATCAATTTATTTCCTATATAGGCCTATATTCTTTCAAATCGGTCAGTTCGCAGCGCACTAAAATCCCGTTATTTTATGTGTGCTTTAATTTAAGCATGGCACTTTGTGCCACAGCCTACAGCCAAATAAACACAAAAACAATCGGCAAATGAAGTCGTTGTTATTTAAAACTTGCATGTTATCGCTTACATTAATATACCCTGTTGGCTTGAATACAATTGTTAAACTAAACCCTGAAAACCTATTTTAAATACATCAGCAATTACATGTACATGTACATAAATACAAATTGAAGAAATGACAAAAATTAGGATTGGTAATGTAATGAGATAATAAATGTTTAGCAATTAAGCCAAACATCAACACCAATATGGCCAACATTCAAAATAAAATAATGACAACACAGTGAAGATTATAATTACCCTCAACTTTGGCATAATGTTCAGATAATTGAGATTTATTATAAAAGTAAATCAAGTTTGTTTTATCTTTGCTTGATGTCTTTGGCATAGTTTTGTTGGCATTAAATTATTGTAAATATTAAATTACAATGTATACCCGCTTCAAACATTACAAAAACAAATGATTTTAAATAAGACATAGGCCTAAGTGTTGCTAATATAAATGTTAATGCATATAAATGATATCACTGATAATAGAAATAATAAAATCTGCATTCATAAAGTTATGCTGTTTGTGTCAAATTTACATTGTAGCTTTTTGGCATTAAGTCCTAGATGATTTGACAAACTGACCCGACTCGACCAGACTCAGTTTCGATCTGTTTTAGGTGCACTGTGTTTGCACAACACTGACACATGTATATTATTTAAAACACTTAAATACAAAAACATTTAAATCTACATGTACAAAGCATGTGCTGTATATATCCACCAGTACATTTAAATATTAAAATATTCTCCACATTTCTTTGGAAACCCCACTCTAAATCATTTGTCCCAACATGAATCATTACACTGCAGGTACAGTTGTGAAGTTAATGTCATGTTGAAGCAGATACTTTCCAAGGCCAGAAATTGTAGTACCGCGACAAGTCACTACCTGCAAATCAACCAAATCAGTAGTTATTAGCTGTTTCGGCATTTCGGCCGAAACAGCTTTTGTTTTCGTTAAAGTTTTTTTTTTTCTTTTTTTTCTTTCTTTTTTTTCTTCAGACTTTTTCCCATAGGATTTGTACACGTTTTCTCTGGCATAGCACTTTGACACTTTGGTAAATCCGATCTACTTGAGACTTGGAATACATTTAGACAACCACCCAAGGACGGTCCTAGAAGAAATTTGTCGCGATTACGTCATTCAAGGTCACGTGACGTCATTTTAAAGGTACAATTTTCCCCATAGGTTTTGTACACGTTTTTCTTCAGACTATTGACTTTGACACTTTGTTCAATCCGACCGACTTGAAACTTGGCATACAGTTAGAACACCACCTCCAGATGTTTCTGAATGAAATTCGGCACGATTGCGTCTTTGAAAGTCACGTGCGGTCACGTTAAAGGTTCAATTTTTTCCCCCATAGGTTTTGTACACGTTTTTCTTTAGACTATTGGCTTTGACACTTTGGTAAATCCGACCGACTTGAAACTTGGCATACCCTTAGAACACCACCCCCAGATATTCCTTAAAGAAATTCGGCACGATTGTGTCATTCAAGGTCACATGACGTCACGTTAAAGGTTCAATTTTTCCCCTATAGGTTTTGTACACGGTTTTCTTTAGACTATTGACTTTGACACTTTAAATCTGATCAACTTCAGACTTAGCACACATCTCATCCACCATCCCCAGGAGGGCCAAGACCAAATATTGTCATAATGACGTCATCGTGGGTCATGTGACGTCACATTAAATGTGTAGTTTTAAGGACCCTCTATCTCTGGAAGTACAGGCCCGATTTGGGTCAAACTTGGTATGCACATATTCCATGATGTGTTATAGACGAACATTAAGTTGACGTTATGATGACATCATCGGGTGTCATGTGACGTCACATTAAATGAACAGTTTTTCCTATAGGATTTGTACACGTTTTTTTAAGCAATATATCTTTGGCACTTTAATACATCCGATCGACTTCACACTTGGCACACCCAAATATTGAAAGTCATTTTAGACATGCGAAACAGCTCTGTGTTTGTCCACAAACACATTTCTAGTTATTATTATTATTATTATTTATTTTGCCAAACACAACAGACAATACAAAATAGGTACACACAATAGTGGACACAATGAACATGAATTACAAAAGACTATACACACTGAATGGGCAAGGAGTAGCAAAAGCAAATACATACTGTAGCCCGTATGCCAGCTACCCCACATCCAGTGAGCAACAAAAGTTACAACAAAAAATAAAATAAATTAAAAATAAATTAAAATAGTATATACAAAATAGTATGTTACAATTTACTATAAAAACAATAAATAGATATATATATATATACAATTTCAAAAACAAATACATACACAATTGTTTTACTAGATATGCTAGATAAGGCAAATCAATAAAGGGGGGCAAGATAAAAAACAAATCATTGAATAGTGGAAGTAAACACTAAATACTAATAACTAAATACAAAATACTACTACTACTATTACTACTACACGTACTATTATTAATAATGTAGTGATGTTCCTTTTGAAATACTTTGTGAGAGAATCTCCAAGTACAAGAGCTTTAGCCTTCCATAGAGGCTCTCGACGAGGATGGCAGTATAGGCATGGCCATGGTTGTGGACGGCATGACCCAGGGGGGGGGGGGGGGGGGCGGAGAGGGGCCCAAAAAGTGCGCCACCAACGTTGAAATGTATCTCATTCATTCTTCCACGCTCGTGAGCCACACATCTCACACAGTAAATACGTATAGATCGCTACCTCGAAGCGCACCATTGAAACACGTACAAATTTGCTCCGTGTATCTCTTCCCGAATTTAGTGATTCATACAACGTCCGCAAAGCCAGGTACACAGGCACGATCTACACGAATTATTTTGGGGCGATGTCATTTTCTGCCATTTTCGTTCGAAAACAACACGATAAAACGCAAGGGGGTCACAGGCAGATTTTTTTCAAAATTCAGTATATCACTGCTACATCCTTTTTAAACGTATCCATGAAAAAAAATGAGTGGGGTCGAAGCACGATTTTTCACAATTTATCGATTATTATTGCCCTTTTTAGGGGAGGTATTTGTCAACGTCGTTTGAGTATTTGTGCACAATCTCTAGGTGCATCAACGGTACGTCAACGTAAACATTTTTCGACTGTTTTTTTCATTTTCAATACAATTTTTGTCATTGGTTGATAAAAAATAAGGTAAATAACAACGTTGTACAACTACAAAAGACAAGATGTTAAGATTGGATGCCAAAAACTCTTAATTTTTCGTGTGAGAAAATTGTTTCCCCTATTTTGAGAATGGACGGTACCACAGCGTTTCGCAATCACAGCCTCGAAGGACCCCCCCCCCCCCCTAATTTCATTGTAATTATCTTTAATTGTTTTGTTTACAGTTTACCGTACGCAGTCAAGGAATAAATCTCTGTACCTACATTGGTATCCTTGTGTGCTGGTTAACTAACTGGATAGGGGGCGTCCCACACTCCCCGAGGCCAGAATAGGAAGACAGAAAAGGGAACTATGAAGTTTAAACAACTATTAAACATCTTTTTCTAATTTTGAACAAATCATTGGCGTCGTTACATGAAAGAAAAATCATTGTTGTATGCATGCATGACATGAAGGCAGAAACCTAACTTTATCATATAAATAAGAAACACAAAACAAAACAATTACATGTGCTTGTGTGCATAATGAAATCGCTCTGCGTATATACAAACCAGGGATGTAGTCGAGTCCATCACAAGTCCTTCAGTTCCAATTCAAATCACAAGCTATTCAAATCAGCTTTGACAAAAGCATTCCTTTGTTATTGTTCATCCAGTTACTTGTGATTGCCTTTAAGAAGAGATTGTGACTAGCTTCACGAAAAGACTTGTAAACAGACTTGCAGGGACTCGACTACAACCCTGGTACAAACCGAAAGACATGACCGAAAATGCCTGTCGCCACAGGCTAAAATGTATGTCAAACGAAAGCTCATTGCTTCCTTTATCGATGTGTAGTGATCATTTTTTGCAATATGTGTTAGTCCAGTCAGGGCGCAGAAACTAAACACACGAAAACATTTTTCTCTCAAAATCATACCCTAACTTCGAGTGAACTAAATTCTGCCAAAAACATACTGAATCTCGTCACATTTAATATTATTCGATTCAGAAAAACGTTCGCTTTCCACTTACCACGCCATCTTGGAGAATCACTGCTTCATTTGCAACGTTCAGTTCGTGAAAACAAAGCTGCCGAACTCTCGAAATTACTCACGTAAGTCTCGTGACCGATTTGCGACGTATAGGCCGTGCAAATAAAGTTCGGTATTATGACCTCATTAACGCGTGCGCTGCGGACTGACTGAAATAGTCAAATAAGAAAAGAGGTTTTAAGAAGTGAAAATTGTTAGATCCAATAAGTAAAGAGGGCCTAACATTTACATGAAACAACATGTAGATGAAACAACATAAGGGGTACAAGCATGGGGTACAATAGGGTTGGAAGGAGAAACACAAAGGATATAGATACCAGGAGGAAGTGGAATAACCAAAAAACGGCGGATTAGGCCAAGATGGAATACAAGAGCGGGCCAGAGTATAGATAGAATCAAAGACAGACCAAGGGGGTATGAGCAACAACACCACTAGAACGTTAGTACATGTACCATCTTATGCATCATGCTTCTGCATGTATGTCCCCTATTACATGAATAAGTTTGTTTCATGTACACAGCCATTTTGTCTCTGAATAATATTCTGGTTAAGATCGAAATAATTGAAAAGAATACTAAATATATTAAAATAAAATAAAATAAGAAAAGTAAGTTTCAAACTAGAACTAGGTAATGTTCGATGAACAGAACATTGGCTTTTCCGCATTGTGACAATACGTCCAGATATGTCGTCAGCTATATCTCCATGCAGATGTCAATATAACACCACCTTCAATTTGCATATTAATAGCAACATCTTGCTACCCTGCAGGTTTCTTGACGATCGAAAAAAATAAAATAATGATGTCTACAATGTCGCTTCCCGGGTTGTATTGTGAAAATGAGCATGATCCCTGGTCACACGGCATGCTGGTGGTTGTAAACTCTGACTTCCTCGAACAATTGGATACTGACAATTTGAGAGACATAGGGCAAGATAGCTCATAGCAATTCATTCCCTAAATGAATTGGAAATTGGGAAATGGAGAATCGGAAAATTGGAAATTTTCAATTTTTCCCATTTGTCAAATTTGGTCTTCGGTCGTAAAAGTGTACGATAAGTCCAAGGTGACAAGTGTAAAGATGCCGGGTTGATAATGAATATATAACGGGCGCACTTGTTGCAGTGGACTTCAATAAGTCTGACAAGTTTTATTCCAGCACTCGGAAGTTGTACAAAAGACTAGACTCTAATCCAGTCGGCTTAATAACATAAAGGGCGCCATCCAATGTTGGTACATTTACATACAATGAGATATGTTACATCCCCTTTCTTAAGATAACGTCCACATAAGTGAATTTCTTGTTTTATTTTTAACTGGAAAGTCACAACACGAAAAAAACACTAAACTTTCTTTAACTTTCCATTTGAAGAGCAACGTCAAACAATTTAACAATTTAACCATGGGTACTATAGAACTGTTTTCTAGCTTAATTAAGTAATGTTCAAGGCAATTGGTACATTTTTAATGAAATAAAAACAATATTAACTTTGCGATTAGACCTGTAGTTTTAATTGAACTGGTCGTCGTGTTTTGGATGGGTTCCTGAACAAAAAGTAGTTATAGGCAATTTCTTAAATCACAGATCTGGAATGGTATCTGCAGCCGATTTCACGAAACTTTACTTTATGGCGTAAGTGGACTTACGCCATAACTTATTGCGCAAGTTGCGCTATAACTTTAGGACGGATTTCACGAAAGTTACGCATTATCGCGATATGTCGTAACTCACCGAGTTACGCCATAAGATGTGGCGTAACTTACGCCATGACTTTAGGTGGCGCAAGTCTTGGCTATGTGTCGTAAACATGGCGTTCAACGTGAACACCGAAGAGCGCTTCGCCGTGAAAGATTGTTCCGTGACCGAATAAATCCCCTATATATCATCACGAAGACGACGAAATCAGAGGACGGTATCGCTCTTCTCGGAAGGGTATTTTCCAAATCGTTAAAGATTTACGACATGTTTGGAGCGTCCTACAGGGATAGTTTCTCATTTTCCGTAGTAAATGTCGCGTGCAAAAAAAACCACCGTGACCCTCGTTTAAATCTCACTTTAACAAATCTCCGGCGCACTTTTTCGTCTCAAAGTTAAACAGCGCCCTCATGCACCCCTAAAAGATGAATGTAGGCCTATATTGGTCGAACAAAATACAAATGTACTCGGGAATGAAAGGGAATGTGGTTTGTAAGGAGTGCGTTCTCCAAATGTATTGTTAGATAAGCAACCCACCTGTTAAAATCAAATCCAGAACCAAAGGATTGTTTTTGTAGTTTTTGTACCCAGTTTATAGGCTTATAGGTTATATAAAACACTACAAAACATGACAAATTGAACAAGGCTTCTGTTTTTTATTTATAAATAAATTCTACATGTACATTGTATATACACAAATTGTTCCAAGAAAGAAATTATAATAAAGAAAGATAATAAATATAAATAAATATAAACAAGACTTGTTTGTATTATCATGGCAATTTTATAAACTTGACTTCTCATTGGATATACAAACAATATGCCTTTCCCTGGCTTTGTCTTAAGTTGATTTTTGGCCTCTAAATGCAGGAACTCGGGTGCATTCTCCATTTTTACAGTATATTTTTACATTATTCTGCTACACAGTGGGTAGTCTTGGTTGCAAAACGTCCTAATCTCAGTATGCAGTGCGCGTAGACCGCCTATGCGGGCGCCCTCTTAATAAACGCCATGACCTTTAAATTGAACGTCTTCGCTAATGGACATAATCACTTAACAAAAATTCCCAGCAGAATTTGCATGCGCGTGTGACGTGACATTGTGTGTATAATCGCGTTGACGTAACATGCATAATCATACTCATTGGTCAAGTTTCTGTTACGTCACGTAATTATGCACGCAATGTCACACGCGCATGAAAATGCATCACAATTCTGCTCATAAATTTTTGAGCGATTGTCAGTTAGCCAAGACATCCTATTTGAACGTCATGGCGTGGTCTGTAGCGTATGTTAAAGGGCGCCCGCATCGGCAGCCTACGCACGCTGCATACCACGATTAGGACGTCTTGCAACCAAAATTTCATAGTGGGGTGGCTGACTGGGTTTTGTAAGATCACTCCGCTTACGTAATCTTGAAACCAAGACTAATTTCAATGTCAAGTATAAAGGGGCATTCAAAATATCAATGTTTTTAAGTTTGACTTTTAACCAGTTCGCGCCGGATGACATATACAAACACAAAGTTTTTCCCAGATTCAAAACGGATGACACATAAACAAGCCACGAGAAAATGTTCGTCAGCAACGAACAAGGCCAGAAATGTCTGTCAGCAGGGAGCAAGGCCGGAAATGCGTGGGTGTGCTTTCCGGTACCATCGGGCTGAACCCACCTCGGATCGAGTTTCGTTAAAAATAATTCCGCGCGTCGGCTCGGTGATGTTAAAATAATCCCGGCGCGAACTGGTGGAGACTATGGAGCGTCAAAAGCTAGTACATGTAGAACAAACATTTTAAGTTTTCAGAAACTGCGACACAGATAGTAAAATCCAAATTTCTGCTAGCATAAAATCCAGGTTTTTTTTAACCAGTGTCGCAATTTCTGAAAACCTAAAATTATACTAGCTCTGAGAAAATCGGAAAATACGGTTGTCCACTTTTGACGCTCCATAGGAGACAATTCCCCTACATTTTAGAGTCAACATTTTGTAAACGTTGATTACTTTTAATGGCCCCAATAAATAGGGAAAATTATGACAGGGAATAAAGAACATCTGGAAATGAGAAGTTAAGACGTTAAGCATTATCTTCAGCTGGCACCAAAATGATGGCACGCTGCTGACAGGCAATAGCAATGACCATCTGCAAATTAGCATTAAGATACTGCGACACTTTTAAATGTTCCTTTGCAACCATAGCCTTTTCTTCTCAATTTCCAGAAGTAAATTTGTCCAATTCATACATTTTCCTATTTGTTATTGATAATTCTTTAGGTTGTACATGTTCTCGGGGTTGCAGTCTGTGTTGACAGGTCTGGCCTTGATGATGTAGAGGCAATGGAGGCTTCCAGTTTAGTTAGTAAATCTTTCTGATGGGTCGTGATCAGCGTTGTCGTCATCATCATCATCAGCAGCATTATCTTTATCGCAATCCTCAATTTGAAAGAAAGCTGCAATAAACACAATCGTAAAATGTTGCTTAAAAAATATCTAAGCAAAAAACCCTACTAGTAGTACTAGGGCCTAGGAACAAGAAAACACTACAGACTTTTTTTCAGACCAGTCTCATCCCTAGCCATGCTAGCCTGGTTTGTGCACAAATCAGGGTGATGATGTCCGTAACGTTAGGCCTAATATAATGCCTAGGTCCCTATGGAATTATTTCCTAGTTGTATTCAGCTCGATCAACACGGAAGGAAAAAAAGAGCACAGATTATTATGCCTAATATTATTATGCCTTACCAATGAATTACTATAGCTACCACTCTTTTCTCCATCCCGGCCATTTTTATTTTCTAGCTTTTGCAGCAAGCTCCCCCTTCCCCCAGGCCCCACCTCTTTCTCGCTTTAAACCAATCTTTTGTTGACATCCGCTGTCACAGCACTCTGCCAACACAGCTTTTTTACCTTTCTATATTCATCTATGACCTTTTCCCTTTTAAGTTTTATAATTGTTGCCAAACAACCGTGTTAAATTTTCTCTCACAAATTCAGTTAAAATATTTAGTTCTGCCCTCCCCCCACCCCCCAGTTAGTGCCACTGCCACATTTGTTTTCTTTACTAGTTCTATCATTGTATTCGGTATAACGCTCAACATCGATCACAAACATTCAAGTTGCCATGTTGTGCTCACTGTTTTTACCAGATTTACTTATATAATTAATGATTATGCAAGGGTAATTACCTGAAGTATAATCGTGATTATACAAGTCCTCTGGAGGTGAGAATCAATAGGCGTTCTACTCTGACTACCGGCGGAGCACCAGGCTTTAAAACTTATGACCTCCACTTCCTGTCCTGACCTCTGAACTCCGACCTCTTCTCATAAGGCCCTGTTCTTAAGGGGAGGGTCACTCAACACTCACTAGTGACAACTACAGGGTGGGTAAAATTCTTCAAACTCGAAGAGTAAGTCAAATATATACATGTAGAGGTTAAAACCTCAACTACTAAAATTGTTACAAAACTTGTAACTCAAAGTAAACACTTAATAACCAACAGGTATAGCAAGGATAAAACATGCCTAAAAAAGGAAGAACATGTTAACAACATCTCAACATAATTATATACACTGAATATCTTACTGGTATCCACAAACAAACTCAAATGTGAATCATTTGAGGGTGAGAATCAAGGGCTTGGGATACTGACAAGTACAATCACTTGAGTTACTGGGTGGGAATTGATTCTCACCTCCAGAGGACTTGTATAATCACGATTATACTTCAGGTAATTACCCTTGCATAATCATTAATTATACAGCGTCCTCTTACGGCTCGAATCAATAGGCGACTTTGAAGTCACCCCACGTAGCACAGCCTTTGCAACCACTGAGGTTGCTGTGGGCCTATGGTAAAACTGACTGAAAGTTGAATTAGAAGCCCAACCAGCAGTTTCTAAAATATCCCTTAAGGCTACACCCAATTTGTGAGAACACGATGCTGCTGCACCTCTTGTTGAATGTGCCTTAAATCGATCTGTATCTATGCCCGTTACGCTAAGCATTTCAACCATCCACCGACTTATCGTTGAAGAAACCACTTTCTTATGGGGTTTCATGTGGCTGATAAACAATTGAGTCTCAGTACCTCGTAATGCCCTAGTTCGTGCCAAATATTTCGTGATGGCATACACTGGGCAAATCTGTTGTTCTTCATATGATTCTATGATCACACTTTTAATATTATTACCTGGCCGGTTCTGCTTATGTAACTTTGTTGGAATGAACCTCAATCCACTTTGGGAAACACACAAATCCCTGATGTCAATGTGCACCAAAGATGACACTCTTCCCAGTGTTACTAGTCCCAAAAGCAACACAGATTTGAGAGAAAGCAACTTTAACGACAGACTGTCATTTGGTGGTAGCTTCTTGATGTATTGCAACACTTGGTCCACCTCCCAAGTCAAAGCATACTTTGGCCTCGGTGGATTTCGATTAAAAAAACCTTTCATCAATTTGCAAACATCAGCTGACTGCCCTACCGGTCTACCCTCTATAGGTTGGTGATACAGGGAAATAGCCGATCTGTAGACCCCAAGAGATCTGTAACTTAAACCTTTGTCCTTCTCACATGTTACTAAGAACTCCACAATTTCAGTTATAGGTGCTGAAACTGGATCACAAAGTCCCCTTCTATCACACCAGCTACACCAAGCTGTCCATGCTGATTGATACTGTTTGTGAGTTGATGCTCTACAACTGTCGAGCATGACTTGCGAAACTTCCTGCGAAAAACCTTTCGCTGTAAACTGTTTCCGCAAAGCAGCCACGCCGCTAGATGAAGGGAACTGCTCAATGGGTGGGGCTGGCCTGAATGGGGTTGAGTTAGACTGTCCTCCCACTGAGGAAGCAGGATTGGTTGTGTTATGGCTAATTCTAGTAACATGGGGTACCATATCTGTGTTGTCCAGGTTGGCGCTACTACAAGAATTGTTGTTTTGTCCATCTCTACCTTTCTCAACACTTGTGCCAAGAGACAAAAGGGCGGAAATGCATATGCTTGTTCGTTCGTCCAACTCATTGAGAAAGCGTCTACCGCTACTGCCCCTGGATCTGGCTTCCACGCCACATACCGAGGAATCTGATGGTTTAGTCTGGAGGCAAAAAGGTCTATTGTTGGATGGTACTGTAGATGTCGGCACAGCTGTGCGAAAATCTGGGGATGTAACATCCACTCCAGCCTGTCTACAAACACTCGTGACTGGTAATCTGCTATGCAATTGTCTATCCCTGGGACGTGGTATGCAGTAAGTATGATCTCTCGTTTCATAGACCATTTCCACATTTTGATCGCTAGGTGGGAGAGGCTGGAGGTATGGGTCCCTCCTTTGTGCTTGATGTATGCTATTGCTGTAGAATTGTCTAGACGCATCATTATATGGCAATTCTTCCTGTCCACTGCAAAGGTTTGAAGGGCGAGGAAAGCTGCCAGTAATTCCAGATAATTTATGTGGTGCTCTTTTTCGGTTAGAGACCACCGTCCCCCTGTCTCGATCAACCCACAGTGGGCACCCCACCCCTGGGTTGACGCATCTGATGTTATTGTTATTTCTGGATTTGGTAACCTCATTGGTTTCCCGTTCCACTGATGGAGGCATTGAGCCCACCACTGAAGCTCCTGAAAGCTCGTTTCTGACAAGGTAACCAGACTCTGGTAGGTAGGGTCCTTTTGGACAATCGGAATTAAATCTGTCTGTAACGCCCTGAAAAATACCGGTGCCGGAACTACATCTTCGGCTGTTGCATTCATCTTCCCCAGTATGCTGGCCAACGCCTCTGCAGTTATTTGGGGCTTCTTTAAAGTTTGTTTGCACAGAAGTTCTAACCGTTTTACCTTTTCTTCCGGGAGACTCAGTGTCATACTGCATGAGTCTATCATGTGTCCTAGAAAACAAATCTTGTGGCATGGTATTAATTGAGATTTCTCCCAATTCACTAACAGACCCAGTTTCTCGAACAACTGTAGAATGTATTGTTTCTGGGACTGACAATCTTCTTCGGACTGAGCCATCAAGAGAAGGTCGTCTAGATAAATAATCACTTTCATTGATCTCTGTCGTAAATGAGAAATGATTGGCTTCATCATTTTCGTGAATAGTCGAGGAGCCGATTTCAACCTGAATGGGAGTAGGCCTACTTGAAACTCCATTTTTTTGTCCTCCCATTCGAACCTCAGAAATTTCTTGTCTTCGGACCCAATTGGGATCATGAAATAGGCATCCTTTAGATCGATGGAGACCATCCAATCGTCTTTCTGAATCAACTGTTTTATCATACTCATTGATTCCATTTTGAAGTGTTCGGACTTGACGAACCGATTGAGCCGTTTCAAATTGAAAACGGGTCGAAATCCCCCTGATTTCTTGGGTATGACAAAGATCGTGGAGATGAATTGATCGGGTCGATGCTCCACTTGTCTTATTGCTCCTTTTTCCAACATATTTGCTATTTCCTTTTGAGTTACTGTTTCTCGTTCATGTGAAACTGTTTTGGCACTTTTATCTGCCATGGTTGGTATACCCACTCGATTCGGTAACCTACTACAGATTGAAGAATAAAAGGATCGTTGGTCATCTTTGCCCATTCGGAAAGATAATTGTTTATCCTGCCTGCATAGTGACGCCCATAGTAGTTTACCAAATCGGGCTCTTGTTGTTGTCTGTTGGTGTCTGGAGGCTTGACATCTAGTTTTTTGGGTTTTTTGTCTGGTTGTAGTCCTTTCCTTTTGATTCAGAACGAAAAGAATTATAACCCTGGCCAACTCGCCCATGTCCTCTAGTATTGAAGGACTTATGGTATTGCCCACGGTTGTTCCTGTTCCGACTACTGTATGAGGCGGACTTGTCTTTATTGTAGTTGAAAGATTTCCTGAAAGTATTGCCTTTATCTTTCGGAGCCATTTTCTGGTTCGTTGGTGTACTTGACGTACCCTTTACTACTTTTTGTGTCACTTTGTTGAGCTTGTCCTCCTCTTCGACTTTCTGGGCCCATTCATCACCCAGGATACAGCCCATTGAAGGAGTCACATCTCTGAGGTACCCTTCCTTAATGAAGGGGTCGGCATGTCGTTGTCTGAAAATTGACACCCTTTGTATTGCTGACCCTAAAAGACTGCCCGAAGACGTCAAAAGGGTTTTCACTTCTTGAAACCCTTCGGGTGCATCTTGCATCTTTTCAACCGCTTTAATGAGCGGAATAGAGGCACGGAGCATGTCCTCCTGGATCGACCAGACTGAATTATCACTCTTCCAAGCTTCAAACTTGGTCTTCTTCATGGTCCCCCTGATGGGTTTTGGCATATCTGGGGCCTTAAAATATTCGTCAATAGACGGGTCTGGCTTCATCCCTTCCAATAATTCATCCTTCTTGCTTTGTTCAAGGACATGTGTCCTCTGTTGTTTCCACCAGTCAAGTACTTCTGACTCGAACAAGGTGCCTTTAACCTCTTCATGAGGGTTAGCTAGCTTTGAAGTAGGTTTTGGGTGGTCTCGCCCTGGGATTTTTGTTACATCATCTGCAATCCCTTCTCTTTCTTCATCATTCATGTTTTGTGCCCTTATTGATAAGACATCTTCTTGACCTGGACCCCTCTTACACTTTGGGGAATCGGGGGCAGAAGAAATATCTGAAGGTTGTCTTGCCCCATAACGACTATCACGGGGAGAGTCACTTGAGGATGATGAGGAGTATCTCCTTTTACGCCCTTGTCGTCTATGGGGTCTAGATCTTGAACTAGATCTGGAACGTGACCTCATGTCTCGCAAGGTGTCCTGTAACACACCTTTGAAAAAACACATCTGTTTTTGTTGCATACTTTCCAGACATGACAACTGTTGATCTGAAAAAACAGAGTCATTCGGTCTCTGAAAGGAGCTAGTCGACTTGGCTCGATGACGACGTCCCGAGCGATCTTGATCAGAAGAAAGCATATCTTTCTCTCTTGAAAATTGACCACGACCCTTAGAATGGAGGCGTGGAACACTCTCATGATCACTATCACGACTCATAAAATGAAGGCGTGAAGTGTGGCCTTTTCCTTCATCACGACCCAAAGATTGGAGGCGTGAATCAGACTTGCGACCGTGGCCGTCATGGCCGTGGGGTAGCACTGTTCTATCCTCCCCACCATTATCGGTAAAATTATCACATTTCTTACCATCACATATAATGTCAACGGATTTATCTACATTACGAAATGATCCTGACTTATTACTGAACCTTTCATCTTCTACTGAAGACATGATGTTCTTGTTTTCCGTCAAATAACTGGAAAAATCTTCTCTGCAAAACGCAAACACGTTTTTGGCGCCCGCCGCAGTTATGAGAAGAGGTCGGAGTTCAGAGGTCAGGACAGGAAGTGGAGGTCATAAGTTTTAAAGCCTGGTGCTCCGCCGGTAGTCAGAGTAGAACGCCTATTGATTCGAGCCGTAAGAGGACGCTGTATAATTACCCGCTAAATCATCGTTAGCAGACGAACACCGCCGGCCGCTCATCCTCGGCTCGATCGATCGACGCAACGATCGACAATATGATCAAGTGACAAACCTTACGTGACTGATGACAATCCCTATCCTATCTTTGTTCAAGTTGCTGCTTCAATTTCCCATTATAGGTCAAGACAAGGCGCGATCGTACTATGGGTTAAGTTTTTCATTGAGAAAAAAACGGCTTTAAAATCGGTATTCACGCTACAATTAACACAGCCCCCCAAAAATGGCGGCCTCTAACAAAAATCCGCGTAAACACGTATAATTGTAACGTCTGTTTTATGTATATTTGTGCAACAACTGCAAACAGTCGTTGTTAGAACTTGAGGTCACCCTCGTCCTACAAATATAAAAGTTTTTAGTGAAAATAGGATGTTGCGTAGCTAAGTCGAGTTTCGTGAAATCGATTTTAACTTATGGCGCAGCTACGCATTAAAGTTATGGCGTAAGTCTTGCGCCACATCCAGTTAAGGCGTAAGTTACGCACAGTTTCGTGAAATCGGCTGCTGTAATATTACAAGGACAGTTTATTTGGTTCGTTCACAACTCTGCCTGAACGTGTTACATGTACATATGGTTGTCCGTTGTGAGTTCCTAGCATATCGTAGAGGTTATGTGGTTTTTCTATGTTGACGGTGTGTTGGGATGAATAGGGGGGCGTCGCATTTTTTTTTTGCGCCCTTTTTTTTTTTTTTTTTTTTTTTGGGGGGGGGGGGGGGGGGGGTGGGGGGGGGGCGGCGTCGCATTATTTTTATTTGTTTGCGTCGCTGTTTTTGGGGGGGCTTCACATATTTTTTTTTTGCGTCGCATTTTTTTTCTGGTTTTTGGTGCGCGTCGCAATTTTCCGTGAGATATTTCACTTGACGAGGAAGTGAAACTTTGACCTTTTTATTAGGCCGCATCGTACCGACGCGGTTTGTACGTACACATGTACATAAACATTGTACATATTTTGTATACATGTACATGTACATGTACTGTGCAGATGATAACGCTACATGATTGCAAAAATATCCTTAATTTTTTTCAGTTGCAACAGAGATACCTATTTATTTGTACCTGTTTATATGTGTATTATGCACTATCACATAGCTGTTTATAGTTTTGTTCCAAATCTGATTATAAATCTTTGATGTGTGCTTTAATATTTAAATCTTGTTGTAGTGTATGACACTTGATCCCATGTCCTACACGATTACCATAACAAAATATGTTTGCATTTGACAATTACAAGGTTACTTTTGAAGCCTTAGGTGGTTTTTATTCTCCAGATTAACCCATGTTTGTTTTTTTATAACCTATCTAGAGAAGAGCGTATTGCACTCATTGCTTTGCGCTCTCGTACCGACACAATCATCAAGCCATCTGATAAAGACTCAGCAGTGGTCATCATGGATCGCCAGCTGTACATCGATGAGGCCCACTGCAGGTTTGACAACCGCGTACTAATTATATCTGCCTTGACTCTGATTCCACAGGTACATTTTCTCCAGAGATACAGCAGGTGTTTGATGACATGTGATCAAGTGACTAGCTATCTGTCCAAGAAAGCTCACACATTTCTTTCACCCACTGACTTTATAACTGCTATAGGTTCTATCTTCTCCCCAAGATTATCAAGACTGGTAACCCTAGTATGCCCATCGTCTCGGGTAACTTTTCACCATGAAACACATCCCCACACAGCCATCATTGGGACCTTTGACGTCTCATTCTTATACACGGTTCCACACGAAGAAGGTATTCGTTCCTGTTCAATAGCCCTGGCTAAGGCACTCCTTCCATCAGTGACATTGGCGCCCCATGAAACTTGTACTAACGAAGAATTTTGTTTCTTTCTAGATAAGCACTATGGCACTGCAATAAGTCCTCACATCCCAGTCGTCAAAACTATGTTTAAAAAAACGCGTGTCTTGGCGAGGTAAATTTCAAACACGCGTTTTAAATGGTCACGTGTTTAACAATACATCAGACACGCATATTACATAGTACGTCTAGAACACATTTGAAACACGTGTTTGGATATTTCATTTTACTTCGCCAAGACACGCGTTTTTTCTTACTTGTTAACCTGTGTTTGAAACATAGTTTTGCTGACTGGGATGGCATCCTCCCTTGCATGCCTCTTTGTGGGTGACTTCGAGGAACACATATTTGCCTCAACACCGTGTCATCATGGATCTGGTGGAGATACATTGATAATGTATTTTTCATCTAGACCAGTGATGACTTTTACTAATCACATGAATTTCACAGGACCATCAAGTATACATCAGAGTACTCGCATCGCAGGCCCACTTCCTGGACGTCACTATCCGCAAGGAGTATAACTTAATAACCACTGATCTGTATTCTTAACCCACATACACACAGTACCTCCACTCCTCCGGCTTCCACCCTAAGCACTGTAAGACTGGTATAGCATTCAGTCAGGCCCTAACAGAATTTGTTCTAACGACTCTGATTTCTCCCGCCATTCACGGGTACTAAGAATAACTTGGTTGCCAGGGGTCAGTCCCTCCAAGATCAACGTGCCATCGCCAGAGCCAAAGCTACATCCAGAAATATGGCTCTCAAGGTTAAGGTCCCCCAGGCTGATGCCAAACCCAAGATTATTCTGGTCACCACCTGTCACTCCAGTCCCCCTTTCCTTCGCAAAATCACAACGACAGCCATCACATTTTCCACACTTTAGATCGCCTTGTCCGTGCCATGACAGCCCTGTGTTGGCTTACATACGCCCTCACAATCATTGTTCCAGCCAAAGTTTTCACCTTGGATGCATCTCCTCCCACCCAACACGGACCTTTCAAGTGCAGTTCCAGAAGTGTGGTTTGCCAGATCCACATCCAGGAGTTCGACTCCTTTTCTGGCCACTCTTCTGTTACCACTAAACATGATTATTGGTAACATCACTTGAAGTCTCATATCTTGCAGGTTTTGTGGAGTTCAGTATGTCGGGGAGACCGTTTCTACGGTCATCGATCGACTGCCAACACCAAGAAACTGAACAACCCCGTCGGTCACCACTTTAACCAGCCTAACATTTGCATTTATGATGATTCTACAGGGCATAAAATCACTTGGACATCGGAAAGCTGGGAGAATTTTTGGATGAATCGTCTTCAGACTATTCAACCACATGGGTTCAACATCCAACTAGAAAATTATGAACCTTTGTTTATTTGTTATATTTTTATTTGTTTCAGTTTTTTAAATTTGTTTCACTCCTATGGTTTTTGTACTTGTCCTCGCAGCACCCCCCCCCCCCCCCAATATACCCAGCACGCTATGAGGCAGAGGGGTACCCCCTTCTATCCTTTACCATATACATACTCCACACTATTGTTACCAAACACGTCCCCTCTTAAAACCTAACAAGAATTCCTGAGATTCCGGGAACACAATGGTCAACACAAAAGGGGTTGAGGGGGTTTCTCTGCCACATTCGCGCTTTACCCCCCCCCCCCCCCCCCCCCCCCCCCCCAAAAAAAAAAATAATAATAATAATAATAATAATTAATAAAAAAATAATAATAAATAAAAATAAATAAATACATAAACAATACCTCAAGTCACACCTCTTTGTTGGTTCTTCAAATTGCTCTTCACCCTGGCCGCTTTCTTTGTGGTTTCATCCCTTACTTGTTTGTTACCCAACGCAGGTTTTTAGCCCCTTGGTCTGTATTTGATTCTATGCACTCTATCTGACCTCTGTCATTCCTTGGCCTATAATCCTCCTTTTGTTGGGTCTTCCACCCTGCAACTTCTGCATCCCTCTTTTGTGTTTCTGCTTCCCACCATGAGTTAGTCTTGCATACGCACTGTGGACCTCCGAACAATATAGGTCCACACGATGCGGGAAGAGGTTACGGTTTGTGGACTTGCCCAGGTCCACAATCCGTTTTTCAGTTTCCGAAAAAGAGCGCTAGAGCAAAAACGGGTTAGGGATATAGAAAAGATAGAAGGGACAGCTGAGAGGCCCAGAATCCAAATTTGAGGGTAAATTTGTTTTGGGGAAGCCAGAAAAATGAGTATTTAGTCAAAGTTTTTTAACTACACGAAGACAAAGGAATGTCCACAGTACGTATGTAAGGTAAAGCTAGTTGTGTATGTACATGTATATGTTTGTTTCATGTACACAGTCATTTTGTCTCTGAAGAAGATCTTGTTAAGATCGAAACAATAGGCCCTCTTAACTTATTTGGTTTTCTTTTAGTAATTCCAAACACATAAATTGTTCTAATTGTATCATTGCCAAATTTCCAAAACAATCGTATGTTTTCGGTTTTTTTATGGAAGGTCTTGAACTACAGGATTACCAACTCTTTGATGTCTTTATGTTTTAGACTCTGAATAAATGTTATTTATTTAGTTGTATTTAGATTTTGGATTATTAAATCATGTTACATTTTCTATAGTAACATTTGAGTTGCGGTCTTTCAGTTTACGAGTTCGAGTTGTCCAATGTATGTCAGTCTGAGTAGGGTGACGCTAGGGTCATTATTGCCTTGTGACAATATGGATTCGGTAATCTTTGCAATCGCCATCTTGTTTCCTTACCACGCCTATTGCTTATGGCTGATCACATGCTATATGATTTATGATATTGTTTAATAAATTATTGATTTATGATGTTCATGTATATACATGATGTAACAAAATTATTATGTATTTTTTACAGCATACAAAAAAAAACAGAAAGAAAAAAAGAAAAAGGATAAAAAAAGAACCGAGACAAAGTTCAGAAGAAAACAAATGGAATAAACAATCAGAAAACTTTTCGGAAAATCTTGATCGGCCGAATCGGCCAGCATTAATTTATTACACCTGAGGTAATAACACCAACCAGTAGCTCCGCCGTTGATGGTTTTAACAAGCGTCTCTATTGTGTGTACGTACAGCCCCACACGCATTCGTGCGCGCACTCTCAGAAAACGCCAGTTTTCGTTTTAACGAACTGACACCCTTCTTAATTATTTAATTATTAATTAAATAAACATATTTTCACAATATGAAGATTGTGTTTCGGCAGTGAACGAATTGTTACGTTTAATGATGCCAAAACCCCTCAAGTAGACGGATTTGTTGACTGAGTAAACTCGTGTCAAACCTTTAACCCTTTCAATCCCACCCACTCCTACAAGAGATTACCCTTGTTTACCACAGCAATTATGAGCTCAGTGTGACTCCAGCCCCAGTGGTGTTTGATCAATTTCATTGGAGTGCGCCCTCAACACACTGTGTTTACATGCATACTGTACATAATACACTGGCTGAGATATTTGTATGTAAAACTGATTGCAAAAATAAGTGTACATGTGGCGGTTATCAGGTACAGATTGTTTTAACCAATTCTCTTTGAAGTAAATTAAAGTTCAAAGTTCAAACTATACTGCTTGATTATTTATTCAGGTGATTTCACAGGTTACAATCATATTCACAGGGTTCACGGTAGTGCACTGACACAGGTTCACTAGTTCACAAGTTCACGTAAAAACTCTGTCCCTAGGTCAAATTTGGGGGAGAACCTCGGTTTTTGGGAGTCACGATTCACTATAACGTCGGCAAACAAGGTGGTTTCTAGAGTATGAGCGCGAAAAACGGCGCCACCACGCGACAAGATTTTACACAGCAGGCAACTGCCGTCACATGGCTCCTCTAATTTGATATCTCAAATTACTACCAATCAAATTAACAATCAATAAGTTGTCAAAACAAAAACTTGAAATACTTAAAGTTACAACAACTTGGGTAAAAGTTTACAGCTAAACAGTCTATACTACTGAGGATGAAACATATTACAGTCACATGACACATCCTGGTACAAGCTGGTACGGACAGTCACAGTTAGTTTCACTTGCCGTTAGGCTCCACGTCGGGGATTCCCCGGTGCATCAGCAACACCAGTTTGTGGACTGGTCTCTCGAAGACAGATGTACCCACCTGCAGCTTGACCTTCCGGGTAAGACCATCAAGTCCTGGGTAGGTCTCTATGATGCGAGCCAATGGCCATTGACATCTTGGATGCGAGTCGTCTATCATCATGACAATGTCTCCTTTACCAAGGTTCCTCTTGGGTCTTGTCCACTTCTTTCGCTCCTGCAAAGTTGGCAAATACTCCGACTTCCACCTCGACCAAAACTCATTGGCGAGAAACTGCACGCGGCGCCATCTGCGACGACAGAACAGGTCCTGACGGATGAAAGTGCATGGCGGTAGCTGGCTTGGTGTAAGTGGCTCAAGGGAATCTGGACACTTCATGTCGATTTAGGTAAGAGGTCTGCTATTGACAATGGCCTCTGCTTCGGTCAAAATGGCTCTCAACAGTTCGTCGTCTAGGTGCTGTCCATGCTGCTTCAGGAGTGCCGATAGAGCATTTCTGGTGGAACGGATCATCCTCTCCCAAGCTCCTGCCATATGACTGGCGTTGGGAACATTCATATTGAAGACAGTCCAGTCACAGCTGTCCTTGAGCAGTTCTCTCGAGATCTTCTGATTGTTCATTTCTGCCAGTGCTGCATCGAGTTCGTTCTTGCCTCCAATGAAGTTAGTGCCTCGATCACACCGAAGCTGCCTTACGGGACCTCTCCTGCAGACGAAACGACGATATGCATTTAGGAAGGAGTCAGTGCTCAGGGAGTTAGAAGTCTCGATATGGACTGCACGTGAAGACATGCAAGTGAAGATTACTTCAAGGTCATGCCTCTACCAGAGTGACAGCTCTGAACGTGATAGTGTTCAATCACAAGACTGCATACATGGCCATCACGTGGAAGCAGAATGGGATGTTTGACTCCTTCTGGGACTGCTGCCCTCTTAATGCGGCCACCAACTCTCAGTATGTTGTTGTCATCAAGAACTGGATCAAGCATACACAGAGGGCTGTTTTTGCTCACTTGCCTGTTGAGTTGGCTCTGCTTCCCTTCAGTGTGATCATTAGATACGGATCTGCTCAGAGTATGAATCTCTGTGGGGAAAGCATCAGCTTGCACCTGCCTCACAATCACTCGCTCGGCCTGTTGCATCTCTTCAACTGTCACAGGTGGGTATGCTGCCATCCGGTCTTCAAGCGACTGGTGATTGATGGGGAAGGCAGGTCTCCTTGTGCTTCTATTTCTGAGTTTCTCCATAAAGCGAAGACACCCTGCCACGGCTCTCTTGAGGTGAAACCAATTGGAGAAACGTTGAAATATGTCCGACAAACTCGCAAAGTCAGTGGTTGCTGTTTGAACGTTGAAGACTGACACCTTTCTCACCTCGGGATCATCTGGGTTTAGCTCTACACATTTGGAAACAGGTAGTGGGGTTTCAGTTGATGAAAGAAACTCTGGGCCCTTCCACCACAGCCTGCTGTCGATCAACTCTTGGGCTGACATGCCTCGGGAGGCCAGATCTGCCGGGTTACTATTGGTGTCGATGTGTCTCCAGTCGTCTGGTGAGGTGTAGTCTCTTATCTTCTGCGCACGATTTGCGACAAAAATGTGAAATCTCTTGACTTCGTTGCAGATGTACCCCAGTACGACCTTACTGTCGGTGTAGAAAACTTGAGTAGGTCACAATATTCAAGCTCTTTCGTCAGGAAGGTGCCCACTTTCACTGAGGTGACAGCTGCTGTGAGCTCAAGGCGAGGTATGGTGATAGGCTTTGACGGGGTTACTCGTGACTTTCACATGACCAAAGTTGAGCTCACGTTACCCTTGGTGTCTGTCAGGCGGAGGTAACTGCATTGGCCGTACCCGTCAAAGCTGGCATCAGAAAAGTTGTGCAGTTCTGCAGATTCGACGTCACCAAATTTGTTTGGCTTGTAGCATCTCGGAACCTCCAATAATGATAACTTCTGGATATCTAATCTCCACTTCTCCCATTGGGCCTTGGTACTTTCGAGAACAGGTTCATCCCAGCTGCATCCGTCTCGGCACGATACTTGGAGAATGCGTTTCCCGATGAGCAGAACGGGTGACACGAGCCCAAGGGGGTCAAAGATAGAGCTCACGGTGGAAAGAATTCCACGACGTGTAACTGGCTTATCCTGGAGTTGAACTCGAAACTGGAAGACGTCCGATTCGATGAACCACTGCACTCCTAGCGTACGCTCCATCGGCAAGTTATCTCGAAAAACATCAATGTTCTGGATGTCCTTAGCACGCTCAGGGACTGGAATGGCATTCAGAACTTCTTTGTCGTTCGATACGAACTTGTGGAGATGGAAACCTCCTTTCTCACACAATTTCTTGCTATCCTCTATCAGCTGTAGGGCATCATCACGAGTAGCAACGGACTTCAATCCGTCGACGACATAGAAGTCCTTCTTGATGAAGTCTGCGGCCTTCATTCCACAGGTGTCTGAATAGGCTTCAGCAGCTGACTTGAGTGCAAGGTTTGCACATCCTGGTGACGAAGTTGCCCCCAAAATGTGGACAGTCATACGATACTCTACTGGTGGCTTGTCCAGCTGGCCGTTCTCCCACCATAAGAATCTTAGGAAGTTGCGGTGCTTCACATCAACGCCAACCTGATGAAACATTCCTTCTATGTCGCATGTGAAGGCAACGCGTTCCTTACGAAAGCGGCACAATACACCAACAAGTTTGTTTGTCAGGTCTGGTCCCTGCAGTAATTGCCGGTTGAGCACTTCACCTCCATACTCTGCGCTGCAATCGAAGACGACCCTTATCTTTCCGGGCTTCTTTGGGTTGTACATCCCATGGTGAGGTACGTACCACACGGATCCATCATCAAGGGAAAGCTCTTGTTCGGGGACCCTCTCCGCGTAGCCCCTATCTACGATGTTCTTCATTAAGTTTTTGTAGTCTTCTCGGTAATTGGGGTCATTCATCATTTTCGCCTTCAGCTTAGTGAGTCGTTTTGTGACCATCATTCTGTTGTTTGGAAGCTTGATGTCGTCTTTCTTCAAAGGCAAGGGCATCTCGAAATGTCCGTCGTCTCTGGTGTGTATTCCTTCTTGCATTTTTTGTAGAAATTTCCTGTCTTCGACGGATGTCTTCTCCTCAGTGGCCCTCTCATTGAAGTCAAGCTCAAACATCTTGCTGACCTGCATTGGACTCACTTCTTTAACTTGGGTGCGGAATGCGAAGTGACACTGTCCTTCAGAAGTTGCTGTCGAAAACCCGCAGGTGTGATCCTGGTCAACGCTACTGCGGTGCATCACTCCGACTACACCCCCATCCCAGTGCAGTGTGAATGGCGTAGGGTTCTTCTTCTTTGCCGTGAACGATGTCTCTTGGTCGAAGGGCTTGAGTACAGTTACAACCGATGAGCAGTCCAATTTCTGTGCCCTTTAGATAAGGAGGCAGAAGCTTGGCTACTTCCTTTAGGTGTGGCCATTTCTTCACCGAGTCTGACCGAGGAATCTGGCTATGGTTTGCATTAATAGATGGTCTTGAGTAGACGCCTGGTAGTGCTATCTCCAAACTTTCAGTGAAACCCTTCACGGAGAGACCATCCACCTTCTTAGATGAGACTGTGCCCTTTCCAAGTATGGTGGACAGCTTCAACTGTAGTTCCTCACCACTAACATCAAGGTTGTCGAGCACCGCGTCAGCAATGAAGCAGAAGTCTGCATGCTCGTCCACTAGTGCGTACACGATGACGTTGTTTTGCGGGTCATCCTGGTTGTGTAGCAGAACAGGCACTATGAGGGTGTGGGAACAGTCCTGTCCAACGTATCTTGTCTCAATACGATGTGCAGTAGATGACTGGACCTTCACATCTTTATCAGCAGGGCTCTCCCTTTCTATCCAGGGTACTGACGATGAATATGAGTCGTCGTGAAGGAGTGTTGGATGATAGCGTTCACATTTAGAACAGCGCATCTTGTTTCTGCAATCACGTCGTCTGTGGCCCCATCTTAGGCATCCAAGGCATAGGCCTCGTTTCTTGATAAGGTCCAACCTGTCATGTAGGATCATAGCCTTGAAACTGCTACATGAATCAAGACTGTGCTGGTTCTTGCAAAGAACACACAGGCCCCTGACATCATACGGTCTGTTGGGACTTCTGGCGTTGGGTGCACTTTGCAATCCAGGACTTGAGGAGACCTCGGCAGTCCTTGATGCAAAGCTTCTAACATGGCTGGGTTTAGGAGGTCTTGTGGGGTTTATCTCCTCCTTGTGGTCGTCAGGTTTCTGGTTAAAAGGGCTGCAGGCTATTCGGGCCTCTCGGGCGATGAACTTGCAAAACTCAGTGAAAGGTGGGTATTCACCTTGCTGAGCATCGGTACCTTTATCTGCACAAGTGCCATCGGGACCATGAATCTGACGGTCGATGACACGAAGCCACCGATCTTGAATCTGCCTTGGAAGTTTGGTAAAAATAGTCTCGTGCTCTGAGGGGTCGTTGAGTATCTTCAGCTGGCTGAGGATGGTCATAGCTGTCTCGCACTGGTACATAAAATCAGATAAGTTGCGGAGTGCCCTTCCATCTCCTAGCTTGATGGTCGGCCATTTATCAATCTTCTCTCGATAAGTGTTGGCGGCCATCATCTTGTCACCATATCGATCAGCCAACAGCTTCGGCATGGGCCTTGATGTAGGCACTTTCTGTGTTCAGTGCAAGTAGGCCCTTGATGCATTGGTGGGCCTCTCCAGCTGTATATCGTCCCAAGTAGTACAGCCTATATGTGGACAGGGGGTATCGTTGTTCAACAAGCACCTTGAAAGGGTTCAGCCACACTGGGTATTCAAATACACTACCCATGAAGATTTGAGGCTCCTTCTTTGGTAGCTTCTCTTCTTTGTGCGTGAGAACCTCAGCAAGAGTAGTGATGGCACTCAACAGATCACTCGGTGGATTCTTTGTTGAAGGCTCGGCATGTTGAGCAAGGTCAGGTGGATTTGACGGGGGTGTTGATGTACGGGGTAAGGGGACTGAACTTTGCTGTGGTTCTGTCATGCTAGGAGTCCACTGGGCCAGCGCCAGTTGGTGCCAGTTCGCGCCAAAGATTATGTGATTGGCGCGCAAGTGGCGCGACGAAAATTTCAAACATTTTGAAATTTTCTTGCCGCCACATTCAAATTTGGTGCCGTTACGGGCCACCACGAGCCAGTTGGGAGGCAGTTTGAGTCACTACACGCCACTAGGCACCTTATTGGCGACACTAGGCGCCACAGCAAATTGCATTGGCGCAAACTGGCACCAACTTGCGCTGGCCCAGTGGACTCCTAGCATCAGCTTCACAGCAGGGCTTGTCTTAGCGAAGGATTCATCAGTGGCAGAAAGAAGATCATTCGCAACATTAACATCAAGTCCTGTCTGCTCTGCTTCTGTGTCGACTCCATCATATTGATCCAATACATTGATGCGAGCCTTACTCACGTTCATCTCAGTCTGGAGGTTTAGCTGGTCAGACTGTCTTTTCAGCTCGAGACGTGACAGCTCCAATTCATGTATGCGGTCTACGGCAGCAGAACAAGCAGCTAGTTCAGCCTTTTTCTGTTCTTCCTGAATGCGAAGAAGTTCGGTATTAGAGCTAATGGAACGCGAGCTGGCTCTGGACACGCTTGATCTATGGGATCTTTTACTCATCACTGAGGCAGGTCGTCACATTGGGGATTGCAATGACTTGGAAAGGAAGTCCTCCACGGTGGCCTTGAATGTAAGTAAGTGCATATCTCTTTCACTGGTCGTGCCTGGATGCGACTGCTCCTCTGATACGAGCTCGCAATACTCCGAGTACAGCATGACCCAGTGTCGGTATTCATTATGCACTATCAGCTGGGAGGATGCGCATTCCATCAGTCTGGATATCTGTTGCATTTTGTCGTGGAGTTCTCGGTACAGTCGTTCGGAACTTCTGCGCTTCTGTTCTCTTTGGTACTCCATGCCTTTTGTTGTTAGTTTTATTTCTCTTCCACTGTGACTCTTCATCGGGATGGAATTCTCATCTGTCATGGTGATCCGAGAGAGTTTTTACTGTGGCGGTTATCAGGTACAGATTGTTTTAACCAATTCTCTTTGAAGTAAATTAAAGTTCAAAGTTCAAACTATACTGCTTGATTATTTATTCAGGTGATTTCACAGGTTACAATCATGTTCACAGGGTTCACGGTAGTTCACTGACACAGGTTCACCAGTTCACAAGTTCACGAGTTCACGTAAAAACTCTGTCCCTAGGTCAAATTTGGGGGAAAACCTCGGTTTTTGGGAGTCACGATTCATATAACGTCGGCAAACAAGGTGGTTTCTAGAGTATGAGCGCAAAAAAACGGCGCCACCACGCGACAAGATTTTACACAGCAGGCAACTGCCGTCACAGTACAAGTGTAGGGATCTGAGACTCGAGGCTGATCCATTTAGAATTATGTCGTAATCATTTGGTGCTAGTTCCTTTTTCTTCGTACATGTATAAAGAAGTATCACCTCTGTGTAGGCTGTTGCACCGCTGTCAGCGGTATTGTCCGAAGTAAAGTCAGTAGTTCCAAACCATAGACATCTAAATAATAGCTAGACATGACATTCGTTTCCAAAACTTCATGTAATAGTTTAGGACGAATCTAATAATCATAGTCATTTTCCAGATTGTGGTCATCCCTATCTGCATCCTCGTCTGCGCTGTCCGAAATAAATGACCAGTTCAGTCATCAAACTTAAGTTAGTAGGGCCCTGTGGTAATGTCCCCAAAAAACCACAGGAATCTGTGTGGTAATATCCTGTGGTATACTGTCCTGTGGTAATACCACAGGACATTTTTGTAAGAAAAACCGGCTTGAGGTGCTTGATTTATTTATTTGTTATATAATACCGGTAGTAGCCCATAATTAATCCCCGGTTCTCTTGTGAAGCCCAGTAAGAGAAGACAATGTGAACACATTACAGTTTCAGATGAATGGATGGCCATCCATCCAGTCTACTACCAAGATACCAACTGTTTAGCTCTGTCTTCCATCTCATTTTTCCACCATTTGCCAACAGGTCTTGGCACTTGTGGATCTTGCTCCAGACATCGTTGGTGACCCAACATAGAAATAACGATAAATGACTAAATTAGTTTGGTAAAAGCGTGCAATTTTATTTTATCGGACGAAATATAATATGAGAGTTAGTGAATTTGAATAACAAATCTATCCAGGAAAGTTACTGCAAACTGTTGGCATAGGCTTTCGTTGGCAAGTACATCGATTGTGACTCTTATGTGACACTAGTTTCGCAGATAAGGGTAACGCAAGTGCCCTTAAAATCTTGACCAACAGGGAAATCAAAGACATGTTCTTAGAGTTGTGTCAGGAATGGGACCTAGCTCTCCACAGAAATGATGAACAATCTACACGCTTTTACATATCCTCTATGCCCCCAAATCCTTATTCACCACGGTCAATTATATTAGGTACTACTTGTTCTGTGCTGATGAGAGCCATCAGCTTCCAGGTAGTCACCAGCGTCGTTCTTGCAGGGACTAAACATGCACAAAGGCCAAACTATCAGGCTGCAATATGGAGATGACGTCTGGAGCAAGACCCACAAGTACCAAGACCTGTTGGCAGATAGTGGAAGATTGTGATGAAAGACAGATCTGCTAAACAGTTCGCAACTTGGTAGTAGACTGGATGATCGATGGCCATCCATCTATCTAAAACTATGTCTATTCACATTGTCTTCTCTTACCGTGTTCTACCAAATTGTAAGTGCCTTTTAAAAAGACTGTGTGCACTGACATGTAGGCTACTGTGCAAACTACGTATGTGACTGCAAGAACCGAAAATCTATTTCAAACATCGAGGACAGCGAAGACGAGAAGGCAGATGACCACAATCTGGAAAATGATTATGATTATTAAATTCATCCTAAACATGAAGTGCATAAAATCAGAGTTTAAATTTGACGGCATCCATTTTAATGGCCATCTTGGATTTCAATACAAAGGAAAGATTCCTCATTTTAGACAGAAAGTCAAAAAGTCATCTTTAATTGACATCTCAAACCTAATCATCAGATCATAAACGTAAAAAGTCACTATTTTGAATGACTGCCCTAGGCGCTTAAATATTGCTTTTCCTATGTGGCGGCAGCCATTTTGGCGGCTATCTTTAATTTCAATTTAGCAAGGCCTTGATAATTTAGGTAAAGACAGAAATGAAATCTTTAATTCCACAAACCAAGTCATATACACCAAAATACCGGTAACTGTCCTAAATGCTCTGTGAGCTTAGGTATGGCCATTTATATGTGGTAATTAACAAGCATTTTGGCCGCTATCACATATTTTCCGACTGTATACCTTGCCAAAAACTGCTATGAGCATTATTCCCTTATTTGATACTGACAGACCCCTAAGCTGATGGCCTAATGGTGCCACATATATCTAGTACCTTCAAATCAAATCACGCAGGTGACGGCAGGTCATACAGCACGATGTCCTTTCCAGAAGCAAAAGAGCCGTTACATTTGGTCTTATGACAACATGCAAACAGTACACATTTGTGTGATAAATTACTATATAATTTAATTATGGTTGGTTATGTATGTTATCATTTTGTATTTTTCTAAATCTTATTTACCAGACTAGTAGTACATGTCTCTGTTGTGAGATACCTTAGCGGTAGTCCGCTAGCCGAATGCGAGTAGAAACAGTGGTGGACCGGTCAAACGTAAACTCCATTCCCAAATAAAGTAGTTGGCCTCGTAAATAAGTCAACATTTTAATATCACTCATCAGGCATACAACTTTAACACATGCGGACTAGTGACAAACGTTAATGGCGAACCCTTCATATACCGTTATGTTATGTTTAAACCATTGTTCCCTGCTGTGATGTAAAATAAGGTGTTTTTAACCAGTACGCGTCGGGGGACGTATATACACGCAAAGTTTTCCCCAGATTGAAAACGGATGACGCATAACAAGTTAGAGCAAGGCCGGAAATGTGTGGGTGTGCCTTCCGGTACCATCGGCCTGAACCCGCCTCGGATCGAGTTTCGTAAAAAAAAAAAATCCCGCGCTTTGGCTCGGTGATGTTATAATAATCCCGGCGTGAACTGGTTAATATCCGACCAGTACAGCACATAAGGTAAAGCCAAGGGTGCTATATTTGCCCCACTGGGATTAAAAAAAACATCCCACATCACAGCAACAATTGCTTTGTTCGTAACCCCTGGTTTACATGTACATATAGGCATTATTCCATTGGCATTCCAAATAGATCAGCATAGATTAGCAGTTCAGAAACACAAACTTATGATGCAACTACAACTTTCAAGACAATTATTGATGTGAATTTAACAACAGTCTATACTAAAAAGAAGTTGTTCATTGTGGCTTCGGATGTTAAAAATCTTAGTACATGTATCTACTAATTAGTACCTGGGAAAGTTAGGGTCAATGCGGTTAGTCCATGCTGCTAATCCCCCTTTGATATCCCTAATTACTGCTGGAATAGAATGTAGCTTCTCTTGTAACACTTTCACGGCAATCTGCGAGTCATTGCCGCGTCTGCAAATCACCAACACTGTCAAAGCAAACAAATAGTCAAAATTAATCCTTGGAAAAACATGGATTCAAAAACTGGTGGTCTTTAGGGCATGTCTTAATCAATACACAGCTAGTACAGCCAGCCATGAAAATGCAAAGAACTGTGAGTAACCCTTTTACATTTAGATCCCCCCTGATATTTTTTAAAAATATACTTGTATACATGCACGAGACAGCTGTGAGAAAAACGGTATCACGCTTCCCATGACAGGACATGACAGGACATTACCCAACTTTTACCAATTTTAATTTTTATTGTGTTTTAAAACAAAAAAACACTACAGCTTAATTCATTGTATAATAAATAAATATTACAAAGTTTCCTCTTGGTGTGAAAAAAAGGTAATACCGGTACATTGTACCCCTCATAATGGTACAAGTACTCGTCCTGTAGTAACTCGTGCTACAGTTTGTCCAGCAATATTGTTCTACACATACTTGTTTTTGTGAGTTTGAGAATCTACCTAAACACAAAACACACAATAACACTTGTATTTTCCATGTTTAAAAGGAGGTACGGTACCAAAATCATATCCACAAATTGTTTGGAAATAAGAAAATCTACAACAAAAACACGCCCAAATAAATGCCTGGGGGTAAAAAAGCAATACAATTTTGCACGTATTAAACAGTTTGCCCTTCGAGGCTGTGATTGCGAAACGCTGTGGTACTGTCCATTCTCAAAATAGGGGGAAACAATTTTTTCACGCAAAAAATAAAGAGTTTTTGGCATCCAATCTTAACATCTTGTATTTTGTTGTTGAAAAAAGTTGTTATTTACATTATTTGGTATCATCCAGTGACAAAAATTGTATTGAAAATGAAAAAAGCAGTCGACAAAAATAAACGTTGACGTACCGTTGATGCACGTGGAGATTGTACACAAATACCCAAAACGACACTAACAAATACCTCCCCTAAAAAGGGCTATAATAATCCATAAATTGTGAAAAATCGTGCTTCAAACCAACAATTTTGTGTCCATGGATACGTTAAAAAAGGATGTAGCAGTGATATACTGATTTTTTTTAAAAATCTGTCTGTGAACCCCATGCGTTTTATCGTGTTATTTTCGAACGAAAAATGGCAGAAAATGACATCTCCCCAAATAAAATCCGTGTAGTAGATCGTGCCTGTGTACCTGGCTTTGCGGACGTTGGATAAATCACTGAATTCGGGAGCGATTGCACGGAGCTCATCGAGTGCAAATTTGTACATGTTTCAATGCTGCGCTTAAAGGTAGCGATCTATACGTATTTACTGTGTGAGATGTGCGGCTCGTGAGCTTGGAAGAATGAATGAGATACATTTCAACATTGGTGGCGCACTTTGTTGGGCCCCCCCCTCCCCCCCCCCCCCCCCCCCTGCTTCAACCCTAACAAGCTGTGTGAACATTTATGTAAAAAAATTGATGGATTCAGCACTGTTAACATACGAGGTCTATTAAACACTCCAGACACAACAACCATTGAGTTCCAATCAAGTCGGTACTAGACGAGGCCATGCGAGAAGCGCACAGCTATATCCACGCACACCTGTAAGAATTACACTCTAATAAAGCTCCAAACATATGAGTTGATAAGCTTAATTACCTTGTGATTTCTCCCCAGTATTTGCTCTTTTCACAGTCTCTCTTCTGATAAGATCTAGACACTCTGATGTTTCTACATCATCGATTGGAATATCTGTAAGGAGTGTTAAGAAGTACAAGTAACAGGGGAAAATCAAAAACACAAATAACATAAGAATAACTGCTCTACGCCGGTTGAACAAAAAAAATGCTGTTTTTCGTGCTTTTCTCGGCATCCATGATTGTAAAACTTTGGAGAGGTCATTTACTATAAAATACAACCCCCCAAATCCACCCATTCATGATAATTCAAGCAATTACCAATGGTGTATCCTACCTTAAGTAGCTAAATATTTAAACGTTAAGCTCCTTTAGGCTCGGGGTTCAAGTTATAATTCTCAAACATTAATGGTAATCTAAAAACTACAGTAAAATCCAAGAAACAGTGACTCAACAACTAAAGCTTCATCACGACCTCTCAAAAGAAGGATACTGATAAAATGAGGCAGTCTGCAGATTTCAAATTCCACTGCTGGTCTGACATCCAGTAAGACTGATGACTGAATCACAGTTTCCTCTTGAAGCATCAATGACAAGTTGTCAACACTAATTCTTTCTTCAGGAGAGAGAACATGAAGGCTCACACACTGTCAACAAGAAGATGGAGAGAATGAACACGAGGCATACAAATCCTAACACAAAGGAAAGCAAATCAAGAAATGTTCAATGATGTAAAGCTTGAGGTTGGACGTCTATGCATACAAACAATGCATTCATGAATATTCTCCTTAGTGTGGGGTCATCTGCACTTCAGCCCCAATGTGTCTTGGTCAAAAAAGGAATTATCCTGATCACTCCATCACCAAAATGCCAATGCCAATGCCTACCCCACCCCACCCCCCCCCCTTCCCCACCCCAAAAACCAAAAACAAATAATAACATTTTACCTTATCTGTGGCACTTGCTCCGCAAAATTGTTCATAATCGATGAGATTTCTGACCAAGGGTTGGGTTCCGCAGACAGCACAACCTGGTTGTTTTGGTCTTAGTTTGATAGTGCGAAGACTGCCATCCAACCCATCAACAAGGAGAAGCTTCTGACTGAAAGAAACTGAGGGAAATGTAAAAACAAAAATAATGAATGTTTCACATTTGTGCGATAGAAAAAAATAATATCATTCGGTGACAGATGGCATGTTCTATTCCACGAGGCGAAGCCGAGTGGAATAGAACATGCCATCTGTCACCTCATAAAATTATACTTTCCATCGCATGATTAAACATTTTGTGCACTAAGGGGAGGAGGGGACACACCCCATTCTCCATCTGGACCCAACATGTAAACACGCAAATTTAGTATTAAAAAAAATTGATAAAAAGTTAAAAACAACTGCCTAGACAAAATATGAATATTATTGTCTCTAATCTTATCTCAAAATACATCAGTCTAGTACAAAATTATATACACTGCATATTCCTATGGAAAAACATTAATTAGCGCTCTACATGTAACTCAAAACTGTTCAAGTGTTCAGTGGGATATGTTTTTTTCCATTCTGTGAAGTCAAAACTGAGATGTAGTGGGGGTGAGCAAAAGTGTTTTTTAGAGGCTTTTTAGAGCTTTGCTCCTAGACTATTCAAAATAGATGAATGGGTGTTCCTCAAAGAACAAGAGAAAATTGTTTCACAAAATGTTTTACTTGTTTTGACTTCTTGACTGGTATAAAAAGGTATAAAACTGAAGGTTATAAAAGTTCATGGTTATAAAAGTTCATGGTTATAAAAGTTCATGGTTATAAAAGTTCATGGTTATAAAAGTTCATGGTTATAAAAGTTCATGGTTATAAAAGTTCATGGTTGGCATCAGAGATAATAATACTGCAAAAGCCTACCTTTTATACCCAGAGCAATTTTCAATGCCTCCAGTGCCTGAAAGCAGCCAATGATCCCGGGAACTGGACGAAGAAAAGAAATTAAGACACATCAGATGTGACATTTTTCAGAGTTTTCCGTTGTGTGAGAGACAACCTTTGAACTCTTACAGAGTATTTACCTTAATTTGCTTTTGCTGTTAACTTTTCAAAAATGGATGGGTTAAAGGATTCATATTCTATAGTAAATATTTTGGCGCTGACCTGTTTTACAGTTGTTTCATACATGCTGGAAAAACAAGGTTCCTTGACTTCCTTCAGACTAAACAATGCAACTTATAGACGCCCAGGAATTATCAGGTTAGGAAACGAGAGTAGTTACATGTACATGTAGCTTGCACACACTAAATTTAATAAATTGGTGGTTTTTTTTCAATAAATGTTGGAAATTGATACCAAATTCAACTTGTATTCACTTACAGCCAAGTAAGGTATTTCATAATAATTCATTAGTTTTGTTTGTTGATGTTTGCATATCAACAACCATTCCACTGTGATCGTAATCGATATAGTGGAGGTGTCACTGTTTGGACTCGGGATGGTGCAGATGTCATCCGTAGAAGATGAGGAACCAGATGACTCTGAGCTCATTTGGCTGTCTGTTAAGCTGAAGCCTGGCAAGAGGCTCCTTGGTGCTCTTTATCTTCCTGGACCATTACCTAGTTTGGACGCCAGCTTGATCGACAACCTTGAGTACTGTCTTCCTGCCCTGCAAAGGTAGATTCTGGCCCGTCGTACTATCTTGCTTGGCGACTTACATGTACATAATCGTGGCTGGATTGTTTCACCTACATGTACTGGCACTGTTGGTCTACAGATGCAGACATTTGCAGAAAGTCACGGTCTACACAAGTTTGTAGATCAGCCAACATGACTTGATCCTGGTAACACTGTGGATCTCATCCTCACAGACTCCCCCACTGACAGATGTAAGTGTGAGATATTTTCCATATGTGGTACTTCTAATCACCAAACAGTCATTGTCTCTGTGTCGTTGTCAGATTGGAGAGACTCGTCTGTAACCCGTTCTACATGTGGCACTACCAGAGGGTCGATTGTGATCGCCTGAACAACCACCTCAAGGAAGCTAGAAAGCAGCACTCAATACACGTGACCCGGAGACTGCATTATCAATGTGACTGATCATCATGCAATCCATGAAGCAGAGGATTCCCTATTTGTCCTTTACTGCGAATCCTGGAGACAAACCTTGATTCAACGAAAGGTGTGAACGTGCAATTCAGCAGCAGATTGCTGCTCACATAAAGATAGATGTAATGCTGCTCTCAAAACAGCATACCGAAGAGTTCGTGCCGAGACCCAATGTGTTATCAGACAGCTTAAATGGTGTGATCACATGATCCAACTGAGACAATGTCCTACTGATTCACCTAGGGACAGAGACTGGTGGTGGAGTGTACGCCCCTTACAAAAAAATGTTCTGTGGTATTCCTGTGGTATAACACACAATTACCACAGGACAGTCAAATACCACATAAATTTGTGTGGTACAATATGTACCGTACCACCGCAACTACTGCCCAATTTCTCTTTTTTTTCATTCTCAGTGGTTATGGAGGTTACAGTGAATATAGCACTTCGAAAGAACCTCCTTGGGAATCTCCGCCTGTCAATTTGCCTTCTGTCCGAATTAGTCTGCGTCAAATCTCCTTGCATACTGTGGCACTCAACATTTAGTTAAAGGTCTGAAGCACGTGCTGTTGCCATGGATATCAAGTGTGCTTTTGACCGGGTTTAGCATGTTGGTCCCCTGTCCAAGTTAAAGATCAACTGCAATGATGGAAAACTCCTTGAGTGGATTTTATCTTACCTCAGTACATGCTCAATTTGTGTGGTCGTAGCTGGTCAATGCTAGTGTTCCTCAAGGAAGCATTCTCAGGCCCACTCTTTTTCTTGTCTACATAAACATCATTACAGAATCTATCAGACACTGAGGCGGTCATGCGGATGATATTACTCTGCATAATCAGCTCAAGTGATGGCTCAGTGATGTCTAGAGCTGAACTTGCAGCACAACTTAACATTGATCTAAATGCTGCTTCTTCTTCTTGGGGAAGGCAGTCGAAGGTGATCTTTGAGGCCTTAAAGACACAGAGTATGGTGATATCTACATGTAGGAAAATCAATCGAAACCATCCACCTGTGCTTTGATGGCCACATTCTTGGAGAGGTTGATGAACTTGAGCTTCTTGGGGTCACGTTCACTAAGCTACATGTACATGTATATGAGCTGAAAGAAGCACATGTCCAGTCAGTGGCTAAAGCAGCTGGATAGAAGTTATTTGTTCTCAGAAGAAGAGTATTGGCTACCGGTTTGTCAACTCGGGAGCAGGTAATTATCTTCAAGTCGTATGCTTGACTAGTGCTCCTGATTCCTACCTTGACATCATTAATCATATCCAAGAGAAGTCCAATTGTTGGTGTTGTACCAGGCGAAGAGGATGCATACAATCTTCAACCCCTTTCTGACCGGCGTATATTCAGTGCCGTAGCCTATTTCTATAAAATGCACTTGGATTTATGCCCGTCACTTCTGAGAAGTCTTCTTCCAGCACGAGCCGTCATCCCTAACAACCGTGGTCAAGCACTTCGCTCCTCTACAGCAGTACATCTGTACTCTCTACAGTATCTCCTCCCTTCTGGCATTAGATGAGCACAGACCTAGCTGGATTATGACAGGAGCATCTGCCAGTTCCTGTAAACACCTGGATTAGGCTTAATTCCCCTGATATCAGGCACGTGCCCCCTCCCAAAAATACCGGTGCCCCCCCTAGTGCCCGCCCCTTCACTAAGAATCTTGATATGCTTGTTTTCTTCCCAAACCAAACAGAGACTCAACAGACCATAAAGTTGGTGTGCCCCCCCCCCCCCACCCCTCCCCCCTCCCTGCTGAAAAAAATTCTAGCTACGCCACTGACAATAATTTACCTACACCAATAACGCCACCAGAGGAGCAGTTGGTGACTGTCTCAGGAGGAGGAGGTTTTGGGTAGAGACATCGGTAGCATGGCCCACCCTCAAAGCTGTACACAGTCAGCTGCAGAAAGAGGTATTTAAGAGTTTCAAATTTAGCTTGAGTCATCTGCATTTTGTCATAGTTCTTGATGAAGTTCAGGGAAACGATCAACTATGCTCCAACTTTTTTAAATGTACATATGCAGGCTACATGACAGGAAATGGTTTTGAGTCCATTTCGGACCTTGAAGATTTGAAAAAAATGAGGTTATTTTGGTATCATATTTTCATAATAATAACGGTACTTCCACTGAGATTTTATATGAATTTGTTTTGGGACACCCTTTAGTTGGTTATGAGATTATTATTAAGATTGGCCAAGATGTTGCCCTGTAAGCTTGTGCAAAGTTTTCTGCTTATGTCTAAATGACATCTTAAAATATAAGAAACCTCATTAGTCATTAAAGGTAGTATACACCATTGATAATTTGGATTTGAGAGGTTGTATTTTATAGTAAATATCGTTTAACTGAGCTGTGTGAAGTTTTACAATCATGGATGCCGACTGAGAAAAAAAGCAAGAAAAATGGCGTTCATTTTTAACCGGTGTCGGGCATTTGATCTTGTTCTTTTCGCGATCGCCTACCGGCGATCTTGAATTATTTAAATACAAATTAATTTGTTTTGAACAATTACAGGATATCTAGTGCAATCAATTTGCTGGATGCCTAGAATCATTATTTACTTTCAAATTAGTGAACTATTTCTCAATAATTCGGTAGTAGAAACTTTCGATATCTGTAAATGGTGTATTCTACCTTTATTCTACAAATATTTTTTTAAGGCAACCAATTCATCTGTCACATGTCAATAAAAAGCTAAAATATTATCAAATTATTCCTAAGGCATAATAAACCAACCGGTCACTCCTAAAATTATCCAGACTAGAATTATATGCCACACTTACCTGACCTTCAAACCTCAGTGCACTGCCAGAGACAAGTGGTTTCCTTGCCAAAACACAGGCATCATTCAAAAGGTATCGCGTGGCTACATTATCTGTGCAGTCCAGCACTATGTCATACATAAACTAGTGTATTAAGGATGACAAGACTTAACAAAACAGACACATTTCAAAAATATCAAACAATCTACTGACTTTCCATTCCTTAAAAAAAGACCCAGTTACCGATTAATCAAAGAACTGTATATTGAGTCCGAGTCCTGTGTCAAAATCATTTGTAATTATACTGTTGAGAAGTAAGTAAGTGATTTGTTGTAATTTTGGTCAACTGTCACAGGAATACCCTGTATGACAGCCTACTATGCATACTACATGTACATGTATGTACTCTACTGTGGAGTACCAGTACATGTACAGTACATGTAGTTCACAAAGGTATACATGGAGTGTGCATGCACAATCATCACCTGAGCTACATGAAAAGATGGTGGCTCCCCCATCACATTATTTGGCAAAAAAACTGAAACTGTAGATGTACAAGTATGTATTACTAAAACAAAAATTTGACTCATTTCGGGTGGATAGTTGCTATAGAAGCTCCCCTCTGCTTTGAAAGTTGGACCATGGTTGGACAAACTGGTTCCTTTGGCTTCAGGTCAGAAATTAGTTTGTCAACCTCCAACAACTTGGGAAACTACTGGTAGATTATGAACTCTCATCAGAGGGTCATTCCGTGAAACCCCCCCCCCCCCAAAAAAAAAAAATACAAATAAATAAACTAGACATGTGTTTGTGGACAAACACAGAGCTGTTTCGATTGTCCAACGTTACTTTCAATATGTGTGTGTGGTGGTCTATGTGTGTGCCAAGTCCGAAGTCGATTGGATTTACACAAGTGCCAAAGATATATTAGTTAAAAAAACGTGTACAAATCATATGGGGAAAATTGTACCTTTAATGTGACGTCACATGATACCCAATGATGTCATCATGATGTCATCTTAATTTTCGTCTGTAACACATCCTGGAATACTTGCATACCAAGTATGACCCCAATAGGACATGTACTTCTAGAGATAGAGGGTCTTAAAAACTGAACCTTTAATGTGACGTCACATGACCCACGATGACGTCATCATGATGTCATTTTGTTTTTCGTCTATAACACACCCTGAAATACTTGCATACCAAGTTTGACCCCAATCGGACCTGTACTTCCAGAGATAGAGGGTCCTAAAAACTGAACCTTTAATGTGACGTCCCATGCCCCCCGATGATGTCATCATGACGATTTTCCCCTTGGCCCTCCTGGAGATGGTGGTCGAAGTGTGTGCTAAGTCTCAAGTCGATCAAGTTTACGAAAGTGTCAAAGTCAATAGTCTTAAAAACTACACCTTTAATGTGACGTCACATGACCCCCGATGACGTCATCTTGATTATTTTGTTCTTGACCCTCCTAAGGATGGTGGTCGAGGTCTGTGCTAAGTCTCAAGTCGATCGAATTGACAGAAGTGTCAAATTCAATATTTTGAAGAAAAACGTGTACAAAACCTATGGAGAAAATTGAACCTTTAATGTGACGTCACATGACACCCGATGATGTCATAATTACGTCATCTTAATTTTCGTCTATAACACATCCTCGAATACTTGCAAACCAAATTTGACCCCAATCGGACGTGTACTTCCAGAGATGGGGTCTGAAGAAAAACGTGTACAAACCCTACGGGAAAAAAAAGTTGCACCTTTAATGTCACGTCACGTGACCTTGAATGATGCAATCGTGCCGAATTTCTTCAAGGGTCATCTGTGGGTGGTGGTCTAAGTGTGTGCCAAGTCTCAAGTCGGTCGGATTAACCAAAGTGTCAAAGTCAATGGTCTGAAGAAAATCGTGTACAAAACCTATGGGGAAAAATTTCACCTTTAATGTGACGTCACGTGACCTTGAATGACGTAATCGCGACGAATTTCTTCTAGGATCATCTATGGGTGGTGGTCTAAGAGTAGGCCAAGTCTCAAGTCGATCGGATTTACCAAAGTGCCAAAGTGTATTGTCCGAACAAAAAACGTGTACAAACCCTATGGAGAGGAGTCTGAAGGAGAAAAAAAAAAAAAAAAAACTAGACATGTGTTTGTGGACAAACACAGAGCTGTTTCGATTGTCTTACTTTCAATATGTGTGTGTGGTGGTCTATGTGTGTGCCAAGTCTGAAGTCGATTGGATTTACACAAGTGCCAAAGATATATTAGTTGAAAAAAACGTGTACAAATGCTATGGGGAAAATTGTACCTTAGACCTATGAAAAACATACTGCTGCTGAGATACAATTTATAATGTTTTAATGCAGGGTCAAAGACCTTTGACCCTCAGAAAGGGAATTTCCCCTCCTTCTTTGCTCTTGGAATAAATAATAACCCCCATACCCGCCACAATAAGTTGAAATTAGCCTCTTAGATTTGTTTTTGTTCATGGTAATTTTCCTGTTATTTTACTAATATGACATTTTAGTAATACGTCTATTTTTGACCTTTCACCTTTTTCTGTAAGGGGCCAGTAGTTATTCTATGTCATCTTCTTTCATAATCCTGTGCATTTTGACACCAATATCATCTATATACTATATTTTGTTGCTATAAATATGACATTTTAATAATAAAATTGTTTTGTGACCTTTGACCTCATTTTCGGAGGTCAGGATTTGGTCCCAAGGGTCAATAATTATTTGATGTCATCTTCTATTGTAATTCTGTGCATTTTGACACCAAGATCATCTATATACCATATTTTGTTGCTAAAATATAATTTTTAGTGATTTGGGCAGGGGTCAATGAACTTTGACCTCTAATAAAAAAAATCACCAACCCCTATCCCTCCTTCCTTTTTGTTGGTAGTTGTCCATACCCATACCTACCCAAATCAGTTGAAATTAGCTTCTTTTAAATTTGTTCACAGATGAACCTTAAGTTAGGGATACTATGCACACTGCGAGAAACGATTGAAATCAACCAAAATCCTACAATGTTCATCGTGCATAAGTACCAGTGCATGCGGTCGCATGATGTTTGCAAGTACAAACGCCCAATTATTCTGCGCGTGCGCATAATAACCGACAACAAAAACCTAGCTTGCTGGAAAAAAAATCAGGTCAAAATGTATGACCGGTCGTGAAATTGGATGTCAATATTTACGTAGATATTCAAGATTTTTGAGGCAAGTCGTGAAATTTGTTGCGAATATCGACGTCAAATTTGACGTCAATGTTCGCGACTTTTCGGGAAACTCTTGAAATTTGACGTCAATATTGACGTCAATATTCGCGACCTTGGGGAAAGTGGTGAAATTTGACGTCAATATTTACGACGATATTCAAGACTTTGGGAGCAAGTTGAAAAATTTGTTGCGAATATCGACGTCAAATTTGACGTAAATATTCGCGACTTTCGGAGAAACTCTTAAAATTTGACGTCAATATTGATGTCAATATTGGTGTCAATATTGATGTCAATATTCGCGACTTTGGAGAAAGTCGTGAAATTTGACGTCAATATTTACGACGATATTCAAGACTTTGGGAGCAAGTCAAAAAAAATGTTGCGAATATCGCCGTCAAATTTGACGTCAATATTTGCAACTTTGGGGAAACTCTTGAAATTTGACGTCAATATTGATGTCAATGTTCGCGACCTTGGGGAAAGTCGTGAAATTTGACGTCCATATTGACGTCAATATTCGCAACTTTTGGGGAAAGTTATAAAATTTGACGTCAATATTTACGACGATATTCAAGACTTTGGGAGCAAGTCGTAAAATTTGTTGCGAATATCGACGTCAAATTTGACGTAAATATTCGCGACTTTCGGAGAAACTCTTAAAATTTGACGTCAATATTGACGTCAATATTGACGTCAATATTGATGTCAATATTGGTGTCAACATTGATGTCAATATTCGCTACTTTGGAGAAAGTCGTGAAATTTGACGTCAATATTGACGTCAATATTCGCGACTTTGGGAAAAGTCGTAACATTTGATGAAAATATTGATGTCAATATTCACACTCTGTGTAGTCCCTCCAAGACCACAATAATTATGGCCTAAAGGTCACAAAACACAACATTTCACATACAAATCACACGGTGACGTCATCACGACATCATCAAAAACTGCTCCTTAAAGGCGACGTCACATGTTCCACAATGTTGTCATCATGATGTCACCTACATTTCGTCCATAACACATCCCAGAATACCTGTATGTACCAAGTTTGACCCCAATCGGACATGTACTTTCAGAGATAAAGGGTCCCAAAAACTGCACCTTTAATGTGACGTCACATGACCAACAATGACGTCATAATTACGTCATCCTAATTTCGTATATAACTCATCCTGGAATACATGAATACCAAGTTTGACCACAATCGGACCTGTATTTCTAGAGATAGAGGGTCTTAAAAACTGCACCTTTAATGTGATGTCACATGACCCCTGATGACGTAATCATGACGATTTTCTTATTGGCCCTACTGGGGATGGTGTTCGAGGTCTGTGCTAAGTCTCAAGTCAATTGGATGTACAGAAGTGTCAAATTTAATATTCTGAATAAAAACGTGTACAAATCCTATGGGAAAAAACTGAACCTTTAACGTGACGTCACGTGACCACGAATGACGTAATCGTGACAAATTTCTTCTAGGATCATCTGTGGGTGGTGGTCTAAGTGTATGCCAAGTCTCAAGTCGATCGGATTTACCAAAGTGTCAAAGTGCTATGCCAGAACAAAAAACGTGTACAAACCCTATGGAGAAGAGTCTGAAGGAGAAAAAAAAAAAAAAAAAGAAAAAAAAAAATCAGAAGGAATACAATAGCTGTTTCGGCTGTAGTGCCGAAACAGCTAAAAAAAAAAAAAAAATCAGAACGAATACAATAGCTGTTTCGGCTGAATTGCCGAAACAGCTAATAAAAAAATAATAATTACTTTAGACAGGTCATTTGGGAGACTCCATAGACGCGTGCACACAAATGTTTTCCCTAGAGCTTTTCCCACAAAATTTGGTATTTATACATTTTGGACCCTAAAAAATTCTTCTCATGGAGACATCATAGGAAGACATCGAAATGTCTCAAATGTCAATGTCCCCTAGGTACCGTAAAACTTACACTAAACTGTCTCCTTAATGGTACATTTAGTATTATAATTTACACCCTACCCCCTTTAAGTTAGTTAATATTTGTTTTATAGTGTTATTTGGCGTGCCGTGGCCTTGTGGTCTGGAGCATTGAATTCGCCTCTGTAGGTAAAGCTGAAGGTTGTGGATTCAAATCTGGCACAGGGTTATACATGTACCGTATATGGTGCGTGTGCTCTTGGGCAAGGCACTTTGTCACTCATTACTTCTCTCAGTAAAATGGTATGATTAGCTGCTTTGCACCAAAATGGCAGCATTGAGCTGTATACTCCCCAGGAAGTTGAGATGGTATTTGGAATGTTTCGTTGGGCCCAATGACTGGGGTAATAATGATACAGTGCATAGGGATGTTACAGTGACATGATATGTGCTATATAAGAAAGGTTTATTATTATTAATATTATTTTGCATGAAAAAGCCAACATTTCAAATTGTACTGGAATCCAACCAGACGTTTTCCAGCTACCACCTGCTATTTTTTGTGTGATTTTGACTAAAATGGGTGTGGCCGCCAATATTCAAAAGATTATACCTCACAAAACATGTTGACTAAATTTGCTGATTTTGATTTTTTTTAAAAGGTAATTACATCATACATGTACATGTAAATAATCAGATTTTGGCATTATTATTGATGTCTGAGCAATTTAACCTTTTGACCTTTACAGTACATGTAATTTGAACTTGAATTCGATCACGCAACCTTGAGCCGACTCTGGGTTAAAATTATAGCCTTGAACATGTTTTTTTAAATTTACAGTGCAACAACGCTATTACGTACGTACACCAATATACCGAACCACTATTGGCGACCATGCACATTTTGGCCAAAAATAGCAGACGGTAACACGAAAACCGCTGGTTGGATGGTGCTAAAACTTTAACATTTGACCTTTTCATCAAAAATAACCATATAAAACAAATATGAACTAATTTAAAGGGGGTGGGGTTTAACCCATTGGGTGATTTGACACGGAACGACCCGGTAATATATTTGTATAGTTTCAGATTTTTCCCATTACATGTATTTCAATGAATATTTTAATACTTAAAAAAGGATATTTGTGAACAAGATCCATGGCATTGCTGCTGTCCAATTGCATATGGTAAGGCACACAGGTAACTGAGGAATTCAACCTGTTTAATACACAAATCATTTTGAGAATAAATTTAAAAATGAAAATTACTGATTTTTTGTTTCAAAATTGTTTTTTCAAGTCCTCATCCTCAAAACATTACCATAATGATGACAAGTTCAGAACCCGCTACAAAAAGTACAGACAACTTAGCATACAATGTACATGTGTACGTTTAAGTGACAGGAAGAACTTACAGCACACAGAGGTATTATAAGCATCTTTGTTTGAAGCAAACAATTTTTAACGTAATTAAACATCTGTCAAAATACAATTCGCAGAAAATGCCATTTGGAGGTAATTTTAGAAGAAACTTCCACTTTTACTTAACAAAAATATTAAACAGTAAAGGTACTAGTACCCTGGAGGACTCTAGACCTTATTATAAATTAAGCAGTTGTCCTGTAAAATAAGCTACATGTAGGAAGGCATCGGACATAATTATCTCCATAATTCCATATCCAGTTCGCGCCGGGATTATTTTAACATCCCCAAGCCGAGGCGCGTGATTTTTTTAAACAAAACTCGATCTGAGGCAGGTTCAGGCAGATGGTACCGGGAAGCACACACACGCATTTCCGGCCTTGCTCACTGCTGACAGACATTTCCGGCCTTGCTAGTGACGTGTTTATGCGTCATCCTAACTGGTTAAAGTGAGAGCGACTGGCCTGTAATTAATTAATTGACCCGATTTGAACATCAGAGTAACATTTGCCTTCTTTCAATTATAAGGCAGGCGACGTGGTGAAGATCATACAAAGAACTGGTGACATTAAATTCACGGTGTTACGTAAAAAA
>JBAIAA010001553.1:0-30222 GCA_037893245.1 Crossaster papposus
TAGGGATATGCCGATTGTATACCAAATCTTAAATATGTAGTAGTAGGGATATGCCGATTGTAGACCAAATCTTAAATATGTAGTAGTAGGGATATGCCGATTGTAGACCAAATCTTAAATATGTAGTAGTAGGGATATGCCGATTGTAGACCAAATCTTAAAAAACTCAATTTGATCTGATAACAAAACAAACTCACATTTATTATTATGTAAAGGGAATGAAGTGTGCAGTAGAAATAAACACCTGATGTGGGAACAAGCCCTCGAGTTAAATATGTAAAGGGAAAGAAGTGTGCAGTATAAATAAACACCTGATGTGGGAACAAGCCCTCGAGTTAAATATGTAGTAGTAGGGATATGCCGATTGTAGACCAAATCTTAAATATGTAGTAGTAGGGATATGCCGATTGTAGACCAAATCTTAAATATGTAGTAGTAGGGATATGCCGATTGTAGACCAAATCTTAAATATGTAGTAGTAGGGATATGCCGATTGTAGACCAAATCTTAAATATGTAGTAGTAGTGATATGCCGATTGTAGACCAAATCTTAAATATGTAGTAGTAGGGATATGCCGATTGTATACCAAATCTTAAATATGTAGTAGTAGGGATATGCCGATTGTAGACCAAATCTTAAATATGTAGTAGTAGGGATATGCCGATTGTAGACCAAATCTTAAATATGTAGTAGTAGGGATATGCCGATTGTAGACCAAATCTTAAATATGTAGTAGTAGGGATTTGCCGATTGTAGACCAAATCTTAAATATGTAGTAGTAGGGATATGCCGATTGTAGACCAAATCTTAAATATGTAGTAGTAGGGATATGCCGATTGTAGACCAAATCTTAAATATGTAGTAGTAGGGATATGCCGATTGTAGACCAAATCTTAAATATGTAGTAGTAGGGATATGCCGATTGTAGACCAAATCTTAAATATGTAGGAGTAGGGATATGCCGATTGTATACCAAATCTTAAATATGTAGTAGTAGGGATATGCCGATTGTAGACCAAATCTTAAATATGTAGTAGTAGGGATATGCCGATTGTAGACCAAATCTTAAATATGTAGTAGTAGGGATATGCCGATTGTAGACCAAATCTTAAATATGTAGTAGTAGGGATATGCCGATTGTAGACCAAATCTTAAATATGTAGTAGTAGGGATATGCCGATTGTAGACCAAATCTTAAATATGTAGTAGTAGGAATATGCCGATTGTAGACCAAATCTTAAATATGTAGTAGTAGGGATATGTCGATTGTAGACCAAATCTTAAATATGTAGTAGTAGGGATATGCCGATTGTAGACCAAATCTTAAATATGTAGTAGTAGGGATATGCCGATTGTATACCAAATCTTAAATATGTACTAGTAGGGATATGCCGATTGTAGACCAAATCTTAAATATGTAGTAGTAGGGATATGCCGATTGTAGACCAAATCTTAAATATGTAGTAGTAGGGATATGCCGATTGTAGACCAAATCTTAAATATGTAGTAGTAGGGATATGCCGATTGTAGACCAAATCTTAAATATGTAGTAGTAGGGATATGCCGATTGTAGACCAAATCTTAAATATGTAGTAGTAGGGATATGCCGATTGTATACCAAATCTTAAATATGTAGTAGTAGGGATATGCCGATTGTAGACCAAATCTTAAATATGTAGTAGTAGGGATATGCCGATTGTAGACCAAATCTTAAATATGTAGTAGTAGGGATATGCCGATTGTAGACCAAATCTTAAATATGTAGTAGTAGGGATATGCCGATGGTAGACCAAATCTGAAATATGTAGTAGTAGGGATATACCGATTGTAGACCAAATCTTAAATATGTAGTAGTAGGGATATGCCGATTGTAGACCAAATTTTAAATATGTAGTAGTAGGGATATGCCGATTGTAGACCAAATCTTAAATATGTAGTAGTAGGGATATGCCGATTGTAGACCAAATCTTAAATATGTAGTAGTAGGGATATGCCGATTGTAGACCAAATCTTAAATATGTAGTAGTAGGGATATGCCGATTGTATACCAAATCTTAAATATGTAGTAGTAGGGATATGCCGATTGTAGACCAAATCTTAAATATGTAGTAGTAGGGATATGCCGATTGTAGACCAAATCTTAAATATGTAGTAGTAGGGATATGCCGATTGTAGACCAAATCTTAAAAAACTCAATTTGATCTGATAACAAAACAAACTCACATTTATTATTATGTAAAGGGAATGAAGTGTGCAGTAGAAATAAACACCTGATGTGGGAACAAGCCCTCGAGTTAAATATGTAAAGGGAAAGAAGTGTGCAGTATAAATAAACACCTGATGTGGGAACAAGCCCTCGAGTTAAATATGTAGTAGTAGGGATATGCCGATTGTAGACCAAATCTTAAATATGTAGTAGTAGGGATATGCCGATTGTAGACCAAATCTTAAATATGTAGTAGTAGGGATATGCCGATTGTAGACCAAATCTTAAATATGTAGTAGTAGGGATATGCCGATTGTAGACCAAATCTTAAATATGTAGTAGTAGTGATATGCCGATTGTAGACCAAATCTTAAATATGTAGTAGTAGGGATATGCCGATTGTATACCAAATCTTAAATATGTAGTAGTAGGGATATGCCGATTGTAGACCAAATCTTAAATATGTAGTAGTAGGGATATGCCGATTGTAGACCAAATCTTAAATATGTAGTAGTAGTAGGGATATGCCGATTGTAGACCAAATCTTAAATATGTAGTAGTAGGGATTTGCCGATTGTAGACCAAATCTGAAATATGTAGTAGTAGGGATATGCCGATTGTAGACCAAATCTTAAATATGTAGTAGTAGGGATATGCCGATTGTAGACCAAATCTGAAATATGTAGTAGTAGTAGGGATATGCCGATTGTAGACCAAATCTGAAATATGTAGTAGTAGGGATATGCCGATTGTAGACCAAATCTTAAATATGTAGTAGTAGGGATATGCCGATTGTAGACCAAATCTGAAATATGTAGTAGTAGTAGGGATATGCCGATTGTAGACCAAATCTTAAATATGTAGTAGTAGGGATATGCCGATTGTAGACCAAATCTTAAATATGTAGTAGTAGGGATATGCCGATTGTAGACCAAATCTTAAAAAACTCAATTTGATCTGATAACAAAACAAACTCACATTTATTATTATGTAAAGGGAAAGAAGTGTGCAGTAGAAATAAACACCTGATGTGGGAACAAGCCCTCGAGTTAAATATGTAAAGGGAAAGAAGTGTGCAGTATAAATAAACACCTGATGTGGGAACAAGCCCTCGAGTTAAATATGTAGTAGTAGGGATATGCCGATTGTAGACCAAATCTTAAATATGTAGTAGTAGGGATATGCCGATTGTAGACCAAATCTTAAATATGTAGTAGTAGGGATATGCCGATTGTATACCAAATCTTAAATATGTAGTAGTAGGGATATGCCGATTGTAGACCAAATCTTAAATATGTAGTAGTAGGGATATGCCGATTGTAGACCAAATCTTAAATATGTAGTAGTAGGGATATGCCGATTGTAGACCAAATCTTAAATATGTAGTAGTAGGGATATGCCGATTGTAGACCAAATCTTAAATATGTAGTAGTAGGGATATGCCGATTGTAGACCAAATCTTAAATATGTAGTAGTAGGGATATGCCGATTGTAGACCAAATCTTAAATATGTAGTAGTAGGGATATGCCGATTGTATACCAAATCTTAAATATGTAGTAGTAGGGATATGCCGATTGTAGACCAAATCTTAAATATGTAGTAGTAGGGATATGCCGATTGTAGACCAACTCTTAAATATGTAGTAGTAGGGATATGCCGATTGTAGACCAAATCTTAAATATGTAGTAGTAGGGATATGCCGATGGTAGACCAAATCTGAAATATGTAGTAGTAGGGATATGCCGATTGTAGACCAAATCTTAAATATGTAGTAGTAGTAGGGATATGCCGATTGTAGACCAAATCTTAAATATGTAGTAGTAGGGATATGCCGATTGTAGACCAAATCTTAAATATGTAGTAGTAGGGATATGCCGATTGTAGACCAAATCTTAAATATGTAGTAGTAGGGATATGCCGATTGTAGACCAAATCTTAAATATGTAGTAGTAGGGATATGCCGATTGTAGACCAAATCTTAAATATGTAGTAGTAGTAGGGATATGCCGATTGTAGACCAAATCTTAAATATGTAGTAGTAGGGATATGCCGATTGTAGACCAAATCTTAAATATGTAGTAGTAGGGATATGCCGATTGTAGACCAAATCTTAAATATGTAGTAGTAGGGATATGCCGATTGTAGACCAAATCTTAAATATGTAGTAGTAGGGATATGCCGATTGTAGACCAAATCTTAAATATGTAGTAGTAGGGATATGCCGATTGTAGACCAAATCTTAAATATGTAGTAGTAGGGATATGCCGATTGTAGACCAAATCTTAAATATGTAGTAGTAGGGATATGCCGATTGTAGACCAAATCTTAAATATGTAGTAGTAGGGATATGCCGATTGTAGACCAAATCTGAAATATGTAGTAGTAGGGATATGCCGATTGTAGACCAAATCTTAAATATGTAGTAGTAGGGATATGCCGATTGTAGACCAAATCTTAAATATGTAGTAGTAGGGATATGCCGATTGTAGACCAAATCTTAAATATGTAGTAGTAGGGATATGCCGATTGTAGACCAAATCTTAAATATGTAGTAGTAGGGATATGCCGATTGTAGACCAAATCTTAAATATGTAGTAGTAGGGATATGCCGATTGTAGACCAAATCTTAAATATGTAGTAGTAGGGATATGCCGATTGTATACCAAATCTTAAATATGTAGTAGTAGGGATATGCCGATTGTAGACCAAATCTTAAATATGTAGTAGTAGGGATATGCCGATTGTAGACCAAATCTTAAATATGTAGTAGTAGGGATATGCCGATTGTAGACCAAATCTTAAATATGTAGTAGTAGGGATATGCCGATTGTAGACCAAATCTTAAATATGTAGTAGTAGGGATATGCCGATTGTAGACCAAATCTTAAATATGTAGTAGTAGGGATATGCCGATTGTAGACCAAATCTTAAACAACTCCATTTGATCTGATAACAAAACAAACTCACATTTATTATTATGTAAAGGGAAAGAAGTGTGCAGTAGAAATAAACACCTGATGTGGGAACAAGCCCTCGAGTTAAATATGTAAAGGGAAAGAAGTGTGCAGTATAAATAAACACCTGATGTGGGAACAAGCCCTCGAGTTAAATATGTAGTAGTAGGGATATGCCGATTGTAGACCAAATCTTAAATATGTAGTAGTAGGGATATGCCGATTGTAGACCAAATCTTAAATATGTAGTAGTAGGGATATGCCGATTGTAGACCAAATCTTAAATATGTAGTAGTTGGGATATGCCGATTGTATACCAAATCTTAAATATGTAGTAGTAGGGTTATGCCGATTGTATACCAAATCTTAAATATGTAGTAGTAGGGATATGCCGATTGTATACCAAATCTTAAATATATAGTAGTAGGGATATGCCGATTGTAGACCAAATCTTAAATATGTAGTAGTAGGGATATGCCGATTGTAGACCAAATCTTAAATATGTAGTAGTAGTAGGGATATGCCGATTGTAGACCAAATCTTAAATATGTAGTAGTAGGGATATGCCGATTGTAGACCAAATCTTAAATATGTAGTAGTAGGGATATGCCGATTGTAGACCAAATCTTAAATATGTAGTAGTAGGGATATGCCGATTGTAGACCAAATCTGAAATATGTAGTAGTAGTAGGGATATGCCGATTGTAGACCAAATCTTAAATATGTAGTAGTAGGGATATGCCGATTGTAGACCAAATCTTAAATATGTAGTAGTAGGGATATGCCGATTGTAGACCAAATCTTAAAAAACTCAATTTGATCTGATAACAAAACAAACTCACATTTATTATTATGTAAAGGGAAAGAAGTGTGCAGTAGAAATAAACACCTGATGTGGGAACAAGCCCTCGAGTTAAATATGTAAAGGGAAAGAAGTGTGCAGTATAAATAAACACCTGATGTGGGAACAAGCCCTCGAGTTAAATATGTAGTAGTAGGGATATGCCGATTGTAGACCAAATCGTAAATATGTAGTAGTAGGGATATGCCGATTGTAGACCAAATCTTAAATATGTAGTAGTAGGGATATGCCGATTGTAGACCAAATCTTAAATATGTAGTAGTAGGGATATGCCGATTGTAGACCAAATCTTAAATATGTAGTAGTAGGGATATGCCGATTGTAGACCAAATCTTAAATATGTAGTAGTAGGGATATGCCGATTGTAGACCAAATCTTAAATATGTAGTAGTAGGGATATGCCGATTGTAGACCAAATCTTAAATATGTAGTAGTAGGGATATGCCGATTGTAGACCAAATCTTAAATATGTAGTAGTAGGGATATGCCGATTGTAGACCAAATCTTAAATATGTAGTAGTAGGGATATGCCGATTGTAGACCAAATCTTAAATATGTAGTAGTAGGGATATGCCGATTGTAGACCAAATCTTAAATATGTAGTAGTAGGGATATGCCGATTGTAGACCAAATCTTAAATATGTAGTAGTAGGGATATGCCGATTGTAGACCAAATCTTAAATATTTAGTAGTAGGGATATGCCGATTGTAGACCAAATCTTAAATATGTAGTAGTAGGGATATGCCGATTGTAGACCAAATCTTAAATATGTAGTAGTAGGGATATGCCGATTGTAGACCAAATCTTAAATATGTAGTAGTAGGGATATGCCGATTGTAGACCAAATCTTAAATATGTAGTAGTAGGGATATGCCGATTGTAGACAAATCTTAAATATGTAGTAGTAGGGATATGCCGATTGTAGACCAAATCTTAAATATTTAGTAGTAGGGATATGCCGATTGTAGACCAAATCTTAAATATGTAGTAGTAGGGATATGCCGATTGTAGACCAAATCTTAAATATGTAGTAGTAGGGATATGCCGATTGTAGACCAAATCTTAAATATGTAGTAGTAGGGATATGCCGATTGTAGACCAAATCTTAAATATGTAGTAGTAGGGATATGCCGATTGTAGACCAAATCTTAAATATGTAGTAGTAGGGATATGCCGATTGTAGACCAAATCTTAAATATGTAGTAGTAGGGATATGCCGATTGTAGACCAAATCTTAAATATTTAGTAGTAGGGATATGCCGATTGTAGACCAAATCTTAAATATGTAGTAGTAGGGATATGCCGATTGTAGACCAAATCTTAAATATGTAGTAGTAGGGATATGCCGATTGTAGACCAAATCTTAAATATGTAGTAGTAGGGATATGCCGATTGTAGACCAAATCTTAAATATGTAGTAGTAGGGATATGCCGATTGTAGACCAAATCTTAAATATGTAGTAGTAGGGATATGCCGATTGTAGACCAAATCTTAAATATGTAGTAGTAGGGATATGCCGATTGTAGACCAAATCTTAAATATGTAGTAGTAGGGATATGCCGATTGTAGACCAAATCTTAAATATGTAGTAGTAGGGATATGCCGATTGTAGACCAAATCTTAAATATGTAGTAGTAGGGATATGCCGATTGTAGACCAAATCTTAAATATGTAGTATTAGGGATATGCCGATTGTAGACCAAATCTTAAATATGTAGTAGTAGGGATATGCCGATTGTAGACCAAATCTTAAAAAAATCAATTTGATCTGATAACAAAACAAACTCACATTTATTATTATGTAAAGGGAAAGAAGTGTGCAGTAGAAATAAACACCTGATGTGGGAACAAGCCCTCGAGTTAAATATGTAAAGGGAAAGAAGTGTGCAGTATAAATAAACACCTGATGTGGGAACAAGCCCTCGAGTTAAATATGTAGTAGTAGGGATATGCCGATTGTAGACCAAATCTTAAATATGTAGTAGTAGGGATATGCCGATTGTAGACCAAATCTTAAATATGTAGTAGTAGGGATATGCCGATTGTAGACCAAATCTTAAATATGTAGTAGTAGGGATATGCCGATTGTAGACCAAATCTTAAATATGTAGTAGTAGGGATATGCCGATTGTAGACCAAATCTTAAATATGTAATAGTAGGGATATGCCGATTGTAGACCAAATCTTAAATATGTAGTAGTAGGGATATGCCGATTGTAGACCAAATCTTAAATATGTAGTAGTAGGGATATGCTGATTGTAGACCAAATCTTAAATATGTAGTAGTAGGGATATGCCGATTGTATAACAAATCTTAAATATGTAGTAGTAGGGATATGCCGATTGTAGACCAAATCTTAAATATGTAGTAGTAGGGATATGCCGATTGTAGACCAAATCTTAAATATGTAGTAGTAGGGATATGCCGATTGTAGACCAAATCTTAAATATGTAGTAGTAGGGATATGCCGATTGTATACCAAATCTTAAATATGTAGTAGTAGGGATATGCCGATTGTAGACCAAATCTTAAATATGTAGTAGTAGGGATATGCCGATTGTAGACCAAATCTTAAATATGTAGTAGTAGGGATATGCCGATTGTAGACCAAATCTTAAATATGTAGTAGTAGGGATATGCCGATTGTAGACCAAATCTTAAATATGTAGTAGTAGGGATATGCCGATTGTAGACCAAATCTTAAATATGTAGTAGTAGGGATATGCCGATTGTAGACCAAATCTTAAATATGTAGTAGTAGGGATATGCCGATTGTAGACCAAATCTTAAATATGTAGTAGTAGGGATATGCCGATTGTAGACCAAATCTTAAATATGTAGTAGTAGGGATATGCCGATTGTATACCAAATCTTAAATATGTAGTAGTAGGGATATGCCGATTGTAGACCAAATCTTAAATATGTAGTAGTAGGGATATGCCGATTGTAGACCAAATCTTAAATATGTAGTAGTAGGGATATGCCGATTGTATACCAAATCTTAAATATGTAGTAGTAGGGATATGCCGATTGTAGACCAAATCTTAAATATGTAGTAGTAGGGATATGCCGATTGTAGACCAAATCTTAAATATGTAGTAGGAGGGATATGCCGATTGTAGACCACATCTTAAATATGTAGTAGTAGGGATATGCCGATTGTAGACCAAATCTTAAATATGTAGTAGTAGGGATATGCCGATTGTAGACCAAATCTTAAATATGTAGTAGTAGGGATATGCCGATTGTAGACCAAATCTTAAATATGTAGTAGTAGGCATATGCCGATTGTATACCAAATCTTAAATATGTAGTAGTGGGGATATGCCGATTGTAGACCAAATCTTAAATATGTAGTAGTAGGGATTTGCCGATTGTAGACCAAATCTGAAATATGTAGTAGTAGGGATATGCCGATTGTAGACCAAATCTTAAATATGTAGTAGTAGGGATATGCCGATTGTAGACCAAATCTGAAATATGTAGTAGTAGTAGGGATATGCCGATTGTAGACCAAATCTGAAATATGTAGTAGTAGGGATATGCCGATTGTAGACCAAATCTTAAATATGTAGTAGTAGGGATATGCCGATTGTAGACCAAATCTGAAATATGTAGTAGTAGTAGGGATATGCCGATTGTAGACCAAATCTTAAATATGTAGTAGTAGGGATATGCCGATTGTAGACCAAATCTTAAATATGTAGTAGTAGGGATATGCCGATTGTAGACCAAATCTTAAAAAACTCAATTTGATCTGATAACAAAACAAACTCACATTTATTATTATGTAAAGGGAAAGAAGTGTGCAGTAGAAATAAACACCTGATGTGGGAACAAGCCCTCGAGTTAAATATGTAAAGGGAAAGAAGTGTGCAGTATAAATAAACACCTGATGTGGGAACAAGCCCTCGAGTTAAATATGTAGTAGTAGGGATATGCCGATTGTAGACCAAATCTTAAATATGTAGTAGTAGGGATATGCCGATTGTAGACCAAATCTTAAATATGTAGTAGTAGGGATATGCCGATTGTATACCAAATCTTAAATATGTAGTAGTAGGGATATGCCGATTGTAGACCAAATCTTAAATATGTAGTAGTAGGGATATGCCGATTGTAGACCAAATCTTAAATATGTAGTAGTAGGGATATGCCGATTGTAGACCAAATCTTAAATATGTAGTAGTAGGGATATGCCGATTGTAGACCAAATCTTAAATATGTAGTAGTAGGGATATGCCGATTGTAGACCAAATCTTAAATATGTAGTAGTAGGGATATGCCGATTGTAGACCAAATCTTAAATATGTAGTAGTAGGGATATGCCGATTGTAGACCAAATCTTAAATATGTAGTAGTAGGGATATGCCGATTGTAGACCAAATCTTAAATATGTAGTAGTAGGGATATGCCGATTGTAGACCAAATCTTAAATATGTAGTAGTAGGGATATGCCGATTGTAGACCAAATCTTAAATATGTAGTAGTAGGGATATGCCGATTGTAGACCAAATCTTAAATATGTAGTAGTAGGGATATGCCGATTGTAGACCAAATCTTAAATATGTAGTAGTAGGGATATGCCGATTGTAGACCAAATCTTAAATATGTAGTAGTAGGGATATGCCGATTGTAGACCAAATCTTAAATATTTAGTAGTAGGGATATGCCGATTGTAGACCAAATCTTAAATATGTAGTAGTAGGGATATGCCGATTGTAGACCAAATCTTAAATATGTAGTAGTAGGGATATGCCGATTGTAGACCAAATCTTAAATATGTAGTAGTAGGGATATGCCGATTGTAGACCAAATCTTAAATATGTAGTAGTAGGGATATGCCGATTGTAGACAAATCTTAAATATGTAGTAGTAGGGATATGCCGATTGTAGACCAAATCTTAAATATTTAGTAGTAGGGATATGCCGATTGTAGACCAAATCTTAAATATGTAGTAGTAGGGATATGCCGATTGTAGACCAAATCTTAAATATGTAGTAGTAGGGATATGCCGATTGTAGACCAAATCTTAAATATGTAGTAGTAGGGATATGCCGATTGTAGACCAAATCTTAAATATGTAGTAGTAGGGATATGCCGATTGTAGACCAAATCTTAAATATGTAGTAGTAGGGATATGCCGATTGTAGACCAAATCTTAAATATGTAGTAGTAGGGATATGCCGATTGTAGACCAAATCTTAAATATTTAGTAGTAGGGATATGCCGATTGTAGACCAAATCTTAAATATGTAGTAGTAGGGATATGCCGATTGTAGACCAAATCTTAAATATGTAGTAGTAGGGATATGCCGATTGTAGACCAAATCTTAAATATGTAGTAGTAGGGATATGCCGATTGTAGACCAAATCTTAAATATGTAGTAGTAGGGATATGCCGATTGTAGACCAAATCTTAAATATGTAGTAGTAGGGATATGCCGATTGTAGACCAAATCTTAAATATGTAGTAGTAGGGATATGCCGATTGTAGACCAAATCTTAAATATGTAGTAGTAGGGATATGCCGATTGTAGACCAAATCTTAAATATGTAGTAGTAGGGATATGCCGATTGTAGACCAAATCTTAAATATGTAGTAGTAGGGATATGCCGATTGTAGACCAAATCTTAAATATGTAGTATTAGGGATATGCCGATTGTAGACCAAATCTTAAATATGTAGTAGTAGGGATATGCCGATTGTAGACCAAATCTTAAAAAAATCAATTTGATCTGATAACAAAACAAACTCACATTTATTATTATGTAAAGGGAAAGAAGTGTGCAGTAGAAATAAACACCTGATGTGGGAACAAGCCCTCGAGTTAAATATGTAAAGGGAAAGAAGTGTGCAGTATAAATAAACACCTGATGTGGGAACAAGCCCTCGAGTTAAATATGTAGTAGTAGGGATATGCCGATTGTAGACCAAATCTTAAATATGTAGTAGTAGGGATATGCCGATTGTAGACCAAATCTTAAATATGTAGTAGTAGGGATATGCCGATTGTAGACCAAATCTTAAATATGTAGTAGTAGGGATATGCCGATTGTAGACCAAATCTTAAATATGTAGTAGTAGGGATATGCCGATTGTAGACCAAATCTTAAATATGTAATAGTAGGGATATGCCGATTGTAGACCAAATCTTAAATATGTAGTAGTAGGGATATGCCGATTGTAGACCAAATCTTAAATATGTAGTAGTAGGGATATGCTGATTGTAGACCAAATCTTAAATATGTAGTAGTAGGGATATGCCGATTGTATAACAAATCTTAAATATGTAGTAGTAGGGATATGCCGATTGTAGACCAAATCTTAAATATGTAGTAGTAGGGATATGCCGATTGTAGACCAAATCTTAAATATGTAGTAGTAGGGATATGCCGATTGTAGACCAAATCTTAAATATGTAGTAGTAGGGATATGCCGATTGTATACTAAATCTTAAATATGTAGTAGTAGGGATATGCCGATTGTAGACCAAATCTTAAATATGTAGTAGTAGGGATATGCCGATTGTAGACCAAATCTTAAATATGTAGTAGTAGGGATATGCCGATTGTAGACCAAATCTTAAATATGTAGTAGTAGGGATATGCCGATTGTAGACCAAATCTTAAATATGTAGTAGTAGGGATATGCCGATTGTAGACCAAATCTTAAATATGTAGTAGTAGGGATATGCCGATTGTAGACCAAATCTTAAATATGTAGTAGTAGGGATATGCCGATTGTAGACCAAATCTTAAATATGTAGTAGTAGGGATATGCCGATTGTAGACCAAATCTTAAATATGTAGTAGTAGGGATATGCCGATTGTATACCAAATCTTAAATATGTAGTAGTAGGGATATGCCGATTGTAGACCAAATCTTAAATATGTAGTAGTAGGGATATGCCGATTGTAGACCAAATCTTAAATATGTAGTAGTAGGGATATGCCGATTGTATACCAAATCTTAAATATGTAGTAGTAGGGATATGCCGATTGTAGACCAAATCTTAAATATGTAGTAGTAGGGATATGCCGATTGTAGACCAAATCTTAAATATGTAGTAGGAGGGATATGCCGATTGTAGACCACATCTTAAATATGTAGTAGTAGGGATATGCCGATTGTAGACCAAATCTTAAATATGTAGTAGTAGGGATATGCCGATTGTAGACCAAATCTTAAATATGTAGTAGTAGGGATATGCCGATTGTAGACCAAATCTTAAATATGTAGTAGTAGGCATATGCCGATTGTATACCAAATCTTAAATATGTAGTAGTGGGGATATGCCGATTGTAGACCAAATCTTAAATATGTAGTAGTAGGGATTTGCCGATTGTAGACCAAATCTGAAATATGTAGTAGTAGGGATATGCCGATTGTAGACCAAATCTTAAATATGTAGTAGTAGGGATATGCCGATTGTAGACCAAATCTGAAATATGTAGTAGTAGTAGGGATATGCCGATTGTAGACCAAATCTGAAATATGTAGTAGTAGGGATATGCCGATTGTAGACCAAATCTTAAATATGTAGTAGTAGGGATATGCCGATTGTAGACCAAATCTGAAATATGTAGTAGTAGTAGGGATATGCCGATTGTAGACCAAATCTTAAATATGTAGTAGTAGGGATATGCCGATTGTAGACCAAATCTTAAATATGTAGTAGTAGGGATATGCCGATTGTAGACCAAATCTTAAAAAACTCAATTTGATCTGATAACAAAACAAACTCACATTTATTATTATGTAAAGGGAAAGAAGTGTGCAGTAGAAATAAACACCTGATGTGGGAACAAGCCCTCGAGTTAAATATGTAAAGGGAAAGAAGTGTGCAGTATAAATAAACACCTGATGTGGGAACAAGCCCTCGAGTTAAATATGTAGTAGTAGGGATATGCCGATTGTAGACCAAATCTTAAATATGTAGTAGTAGGGATATGCCGATTGTAGACCAAATCTTAAATATGTAGTAGTAGGGATATGCCGATTGTATACCAAATCTTAAATATGTAGTAGTAGGGATATGCCGATTGTAGACCAAATCTTAAATATGTAGTAGTAGGGATATGCCGATTGTAGACCAAATCTTAAATATGTAGTAGTAGGGATATGCCGATTGTAGACCAAATCTTAAATATGTAGTAGTAGGGATATGCCGATTGTAGACCAAATCTTAAATATGTAGTAGTAGGGATATGCCGATTGTATACCAAATCTTAAATATGTAGTAGTAGGGATATGCCGATTGTAGACCAAATCTTAAATATGTAGTAGTAGGGATATGCCGATTGTATACCAAATCTTAAATATGTAGTAGTAGGGATATGCCGATTGTAGACCAAATCTTAAATATGTAGTAGTAGGGATATGCCGATTGTAGACCAACTCTTAAATATGTAGTAGTAGGGATATGCCGATTGTAGACCAAATCTTAAATATGTAGTAGTAGGGATATGCCGATGGTAGACCAAATCTGAAATATGTAGTAGTAGGGATATGCCGATTGTAGACCAAATCTTAAATATGTAGTAGTAGTAGGGATATGCCGATTGTAGACCAAATCTTAAATATGTAGTAGTAGGGATATGCCGATTGTAGACCAAATCTTAAATATGTAGTAGTAGGGATATGCCGATTGTAGACCAAATCTTAAATATGTAGTAGTAGGGATATGCCGATTGTAGACCAAATCTTAAATATGTAGTAGTAGGGATATGCCGATTGTAGACCAAATCTTAAATATGTAGTATTAGTAGGGATATGCCGATTGTAGACCAAATCTTAAATATGTAGTAGTAGGGATATGCCGATTGTAGACCAAATCTTAAATATGTAGTAGTAGGGATATGCCGATTGTAGACCAAATCTTAAATATGTAGTAGTAGGGATATGCCGATTGTAGACCAAATCTTAAATATGTAGTAGTAGGGATATGCCGATTGTAGACCAAATCTTAAATATGTAGTAGTAGGGATATGCCGATTGTAGACCAAATCTTAAATATGTAGTAGTAGGGATATGCCGATTGTAGACCAAATCTTAAATATGTAGTAGTAGGGATATGCCGATTGTAGACCAAATCTTAAATATGTAGTAGTAGGGATATGCCGATTGTAGACCAAATCTGAAATATGTAGTAGTAGGGATATGCCGATTGTAGACCAAATCTTAAATATGTAGTAGTAGGGATATGCCGATTGTAGACCAAATCTTAAATATGTAGTAGTAGGGATATGCCGATTGTAGACCAAATCTTAAATATGTAGTAGTAGGGATATGCCGATTGTAGACCAAATCTTAAATATGTAGTAGTAGGGATATGCCGATTGTAGACCAAATCTTAAATATGTAGTAGTAGGGATATGCCGATTGTATACCAAATCTTAAATATGTAGTAGTAGGGATATGCCGATTGTAGACCAAATCTTAAATATGTAGTAGTAGGGATATGCCGATTGTAGACCAAATCTTAAATATGTAGTAGTAGGGATATGCCGATTGTAGACCAAATCTTAAATATGTAGTAGTAGGGATATGCCGATTGTAGACCAAATCTTAAATATGTAGTAGTAGGGATATGCCGATTGTAGACCAAATCTTAAATATGTAGTAGTAGGGATATGCCGATTGTATACCAAATCTTAAATATGTAGTAGTAGGGATATGCCGATTGTAGACCAAATCTTAAATATGTAGTAGTAGGGATATGCCGATTGTAGACCAAATCTTAAATATGTAGTAGTAGGGATATGCCGATTGTAGACCAAATCTTAAATATGTAGTAGTAGGGATATGCCGATTGTAGACCAAATCTTAAATATGTAGTAGTAGGGATATGCCGATTGTAGACCAAATCTTAAATATGTAGTAGTAGGGATATGCCGATTGTAGACCAAATCTTAAACAACTCCATTTGATCTGATAACAAAACAAACTCACATTTATTATTATGTAAAGGGAAAGAAGTGTGCAGTAGAAATAAACACCTGATGTGGGAACAAGCCCTCGAGTTAAATATGTAAAGGGAAAGAAGTGTGCAGTATAAATAAACACCTGATGTGGGAACAAGCCCTCGAGTTAAATATGTAGTAGTAGGGATATGCCGATTGTAGACCAAATCTTAAATATGTAGTAGTAGGGATATGCCGATTGTAGACCAAATCTTAAATATGTAGTAGTAGGGATATGCCGATTGTAGACCAAATCTTAAATATGTAGTAGTTGGGATATGCCGATTGTATACCAAATCTTAAATATGTAGTAGTAGGGTTATGCCGATTGTATACCAAATCTTAAATATGTAGTAGTAGGGATATGCCGATTGTATACCAAATCTTAAATATATAGTAGTAGGGATATGCCGATTGTAGACCAAATCTTAAATATGTAGTAGTAGGAATATGCCGATTGTAGACCAAATCTTAAATATGTAGTAGTAGTAGGGATATGCCGATTGTAGACCAAATCTTAAATATGTAGTAGTAGGGATATGCCGATTGTAGACCAAATCTTAAATATGTAGTAGTAGGGATATGCCGATTGTAGACCAAATCTTAAATATGTAGTAGTAGGGATATGCCGATTGTAGACCAAATCTGAAATATGTAGTAGTAGTAGGGATATGCCGATTGTAGACCAAATCTTAAATATGTAGTAGTAGGGATATGCCGATTGTAGACCAAATCTTAAATATGTAGTAGTAGGGATATGCCGATTGTAGACCAAATCTTAAAAAACTCAATTTGATCTGATAACAAAACAAACTCACATTTATTATTATGTAAAGGGAAAGAAGTGTGCAGTAGAAATAAACACCTGATGTGGGAACAAGCCCTCGAGTTAAATATGTAAAGGGAAAGAAGTGTGCAGTATAAATAAACACCTGATGTGGGAACAAGCCCTCGAGTTAAATATGTAGTAGTAGGGATATGCCGATTGTAGACCAAATCTTAAATATGTAGTAGTAGGGATATGCCGATTGTAGACCAAATCTTAAATATGTAGTAGTAGGGATATGCCGATTGTAGACCAAATCTTAAATATGTAGTAGTTGGGATATGCCGATTGTATACCAAATCTTAAATATGTAGTAGTAGGGTTATGCCGATTGTATACCAAATCTTAAATATGTAGTAGTAGGGATATGCCGATTGTATACCAAATCTTAAATATATAGTAGTAGGGATATGCCGATTGTAGACCAAATCTTAAATATGTAGTAGTAGGAATATGCCGATTGTAGACCAAATCTTAAATATGTAGTAGTAGTAGGGATATGCCGATTGTAGACCAAATCTTAAATATGTAGTAGTAGGGATATGCCGATTGTAGACCAAATCTTAAATATGTAGTAGTAGGGATATGCCGATTGTAGACCAAATCTTAAATATGTAGTAGTAGGGATATGCCGATTGTAGACCAAATCTGAAATATGTAGTAGTAGTAGGGATATGCCGATTGTAGACCAAATCTTAAATATGTAGTAGTAGGGATATGCCGATTGTAGACCAAATCTTAAATATGTAGTAGTAGGGATATGCCGATTGTAGACCAAATCTTAAAAAACTCAATTTGATCTGATAACAAAACAAACTCACATTTATTATTATGTAAAGGGAAAGAAGTGTGCAGTAGAAATAAACACCTGATGTGGGAACAAGCCCTCGAGTTAAATATGTAAAGGGAAAGAAGTGTGCAGTATAAATAAACACCTGATGTGGGAACAAGCCCTCGAGTTAAATATGTAGTAGTAGGGATATGCCGATTGTAGACCAAATCGTAAATATGTAGTAGTAGGGATATGCCGATTGTAGACCAAATCTTAAATATGTAGTAGTAGGGATATGCCGATTGTAGACCAAATCTTAAATATGTAGTAGTAGGGATATGCCGATTGTAGACCAAATCTTAAATATGTAGTAGTAGGGATATGCCGATTGTAGACCAAATCTTAAATATGTAGTAGTAGGGATATGCCGATTGTAGACCAAATCTTAAATATGTAGTAGTAGGGATATGCCGATTGTAGACCAAATCTTAAATATGTAGTAGTAGGGATATGCCGATTGTAGACCAAATCTTAAATATGTAGTAGTAGGGATATGCCGATTGTAGACCAAATCTTAAATATGTAGTAGTAGGGATATGCCGATTGTAGACCAAATCTTAAATATGTAGTAGTAGGGATATGCCGATTGTAGACCAAATCTTAAATATGTAGTAGTAGGGATATGCCGATTGTAGACCAAATCTTAAATATGTAGTAGTAGGGATATGCCGATTGTAGACCAAATCTTAAATATTTAGTAGTAGGGATATGCCGATTGTAGACCAAATCTTAAATATGTAGTAGTAGGGATATGCCGATTGTAGACCAAATCTTAAATATGTAGTAGTAGGGATATGCCGATTGTAGACCAAATCTTAAATATGTAGTAGTAGGGATATGCCGATTGTAGACCAAATCTTAAATATGTAGTAGTAGGGATATGCCGATTGTAGACCAAATCTTAAATATGTAGTAGTAGGGATATGCCGATTGTAGACCAAATCTTAAATATTTAGTAGTAGGGATATGCCGATTGTAGACCAAATCTTAAATATGTAGTAGTAGGGATATGCCGATTGTAGACCAAATCTTAAATATGTAGTAGTAGGGATATGCCGATTGTAGACCAAATCTTAAATATGTAGTAGTAGGGATATGCCGATTGTAGACCAAATCTTAAATATGTAGTAGTAGGGATATGCCGATTGTAGACCAAATCTTAAATATGTAGTAGTAGGGATATGCCGATTGTAGACCAAATCTTAAATATGTAGTAGTAGGGATATGCCGATTGTAGACCAAATCTTAAATATTTAGTAGTAGGGATATGCCGATTGTAGACCAAATCTTAAATATGTAGTAGTAGGGATATGCCGATTGTAGACCAAATCTTAAATATGTAGTAGTAGGGATATGCCGATTGTAGACCAAATCTTAAATATGTAGTAGTAGGGATATGCCGATTGTAGACCAAATCTTAAATATGTAGTAGTAGGGATATGCCGATTGTAGACCAAATCTTAAATATGTAGTAGTAGGGATATGCCGATTGTAGACCAAATCTTAAATATGTAGTAGTAGGGATATGCCGATTGTAGACCAAATCTTAAATATGTAGTAGTAGGGATATGCCGATTGTAGACCAAATCTTAAATATGTAGTAGTAGGGATATGCCGATTGTAGACCAAATCTTAAATATGTAGTAGTAGGGATATGCCGATTGTAGACCAAATCTTAAATATGTAGTATTAGGGATATGCCGATTGTAGACCAAATCTTAAATATGTAGTAGTAGGGATATGCCGATTGTAGACCAAATCTTAAAAAAATCAATTTGATCTGATAACAAAACAAACTCACATTTATTATTATGTAAAGGGAAAGAAGTGTGCAGTAGAAATAAACACCTGATGTGGGAACAAGCCCTCGAGTTAAATATGTAAAGGGAAAGAAGTGTGCAGTATAAATAAACACCTGATGTGGGAACAAGCCCTCGAGTTAAATATGTAGTAGTAGGGATATGCCGATTGTAGACCAAATCTTAAATATGTAGTAGTAGGGATATGCCGATTGTAGACCAAATCTTAAATATGTAGTAGTAGGGATATGCCGATTGTAGACCAAATCTTAAATATGTAGTAGTAGGGATATGCCGATTGTAGACCAAATCTTAAATATGTAGTAGTAGGGATATGCCGATTGTAGACCAAATCTTAAATATGTAATAGTAGGGATATGCCGATTGTAGACCAAATCTTAAATATGTAGTAGTAGGGATATGCCGATTGTAGACCAAATCTTAAATATGTAGTAGTAGGGATATGCTGATTGTAGACCAAATCTTAAATATGTAGTAGTAGGGATATGCCGATTGTATAACAAATCTTAAATATGTAGTAGTAGGGATATGCCGATTGTAGACCAAATCTTAAATATGTAGTAGTAGGGATATGCCGATTGTAGACCAAATCTTAAATATGTAGTAGTAGGGATATGCCGATTGTAGACCAAATCTTAAATATGTAGTAGTAGGGATATGCCGATTGTATACCAAATCTTAAATATGTAGTAGTAGGGATATGCCGATTGTAGACCAAATCTTAAATATGTAGTAGTAGGGATATGCCGATTGTAGACCAAATCTTAAATATGTAGTAGTAGGGATATGCCGATTGTAGACCAAATCTTAAATATGTAGTAGTAGGGATATGCCGATTGTAGACCAAATCTTAAATATGTAGTAGTAGGGATATGCCGATTGTATACCAAATCTTAAATATGTAGTAGTAGGGATATGCCGATTGTAGACCAAATCTTAAATATGTAGTAGTAGGGATATGCCGATTGTATACCAAATCTTAAATATGTAGTAGTAGGGATATGCCTATTGTAGACCAAATCTTAAATATGTAGTAGTAGGGATATGCCGATTGTAGACCAAATCTTAAATATGTAGTAGTAGGGATATGCCGATTGTAGACCAATTCTTAAATATGTAGTAGTAGTAGGGATGTGCCGATTGTAGACCAAATCTTAAATATGTAGTAGTAGGGATATGCCGATTGTAGACCAAATCTTAAATATGTAGTAGTAGGGATATGCCGATTGTAGACCAAATCTTAAATATGTAGTAGTAGGGATATGCCGATTGTAGACCAAATCTTAAATATGTAGTAGTAGGGATATGCCGATTGTAGACCAAATCTTAAATATGTAGTAGTAGGGATATGCCGATTGTAGACCAAATCTTAAATATGTAGTAGTAGGGATATGCCGATTGTAGACCAAATCTTAAATATGTAGTAGTAGGGATATGCCGATTGTAGACCAAATCTTAAATATGTAGTAGTAGGGATATGCCGATTGTAGACCAAATCTTAAATATGTAGTAGTAGGGATATGCCGATTGTAGACCAAATCTTAAATATGTAGTAGTAGGCATATGCCGATTGTATACCAAATCTTAAATATGTAGTAGTGGGGATATGCCGATTGTAGACCAAATCTTAAATATGTAGTAGTAGTAGGGATATGCCGATTGTAGACCAAATCTTAAATATGTAGTAGTAGGGATATGCCGATTGTAGACCAAATCTTAAATATGTAGTAGTAGGGATATGCCGATTGTAGACCAAATCTTAAATATGTAGTAGTAGGGATATGCCGATTGTAGACCAAATCTTAAATATGTAGTAGTAGGGATATGCCGATTGTAGACCAAATCTTAAATATGTAGTAGTAGGGATATGCCGATTGTAGACCAAATCTGAAATATGTAGTAGTAGGGATATGCCGATTGTAGACCAAATCTTAAATATGTAGTAGTAGGGATATGCCGATTGTAGACCAAATCTTAAATATGTAGTAGTAGGGATATGCCGATTGTAGACCAAATCTTAAATATGTAGTAGTAGGGATATGCCGATTGTAGACCAAATCTTAAATATGTAGTAGTAGGGATATGCCGATTGTAGACCAAATCTTAAATATGTAGTAGTAGGGATATGCCGATTGTAGACCAAATCTTAAATATGTAGTAGTAGGGATATGCCGATTGTAGACCAAATCTGAAATATGTAGTAGTAGGGATATGCCGATTGTAGACCAAATCTTAAATATGTAGTAGTAGGGATATGCCGATTGTAGACCAAATCTTAAAAAACTCAATTTGATCTGATAACAAAACAAACTCACATTTATTATTATGTAAAGGGAAAGAAGTGTGCAGTATAAATAAACACCTGATGTGGGAACAAGCCCTCGAGTTAAATATGTAAAGGGAAAGAAGTGTGCAGTATAAATAAACACCTGATGTGGGAACAAGCCCTCGAGTTAAATATGTAGTAGTAGGGATATGCCGATTGTAGACCAAATCTTAAATATGTAGTAGTAGGGATATGCCGATTGTATACCAAATCTTAAATATGTAGTAGTAGGGATATGCCGATTGTAGACCAAATCTTAAATATGTAGTAGTAGGGATATGCCGATTGTAGACCAAATCTTAAATATGTAGTAGTAGTAGGGATATGCCGATTGTAGACCAAATCTTAAATATGTAGTAGTAGGGATATGCCGATTGTAGACCAAATCTTAAATATGTAGTAGTAGGGATATGCCGATTGTAGACCAAATCTTAAATATGTAGTAGTAGGGATATGCCGATTGTAGACCAAATCTTAAATATGTAGTAGTAGGGATATGCCGATTGTATACCAAATCTTAAATATGTAGTAGTAGGGATATGCCGATTGTAGACCAAATCTTAAATATGTAGTAGTAGGGATATGCCGATTGTAGACCAAATCTTAAATATGTAGTAGTAGGGATATGCCGATTGTAGACCAAATCTTAAATATGTAGTAGTAGGGATATGCCGATTGTAGACCAAATCTTAAATATGTAGTAGTAGGGATATGCCGATTGTAGACCAAATCTTAAATATGTAGTAGTAGGGATATGCCGATTGTAGACCAAATCTTAAATATGTAGTAGTAGGGATATGCCGATTGTAGACCAAATCTTAAATATGTAGTAGTAGGGATATGCCGATTGTAGACCAAATCTTAAATATGTAGTAGTAGGGATATGCCGATTGTAGACCAAATCTTAAATATGTAGTAGTAGGGATATGCCGATTGTAGACCAAATCTTAAATATGTAGTAGTAGGGATATGCCGATTGTAGACCAAATCTTAAATATGTAGTAGTAGGGATATGCCGATTGTAGACCAAATCTTAAATATGTAGTAGTAGGGATATGCCGATTGTAGACCAAATCTTAAATATGTAGTAGTAGGGATATGCCGATTGTAGACCAAATCTTAAATATGTAGTAGTAGGGATATGCCGATTGTAGACCAAATCTTAAATATGTAGTAGTAGGGATATGCCGATTGTAGACCAAATCTTAAATATGTAGTAGTAGGGATATGCCGATTGTAGACCAAATCTTAAATATGTAGTAGTAGGGATATGCCGATTGTAGACCAAATCTTAAATATGTAGTAGTAGGGATATGCCGATTGTAGACCAAATCTTAAATATGTAGTAGTAGGGATATGCCGATTGTAGACCAAATCTTAAATATGTAGTAGTAGGGATATGCCGATTGTAGACCAAATCTTAAATATGTAGTAGTAGGGATATGCCGATTGTAGACCAAATCTTAAATATGTAGTAGTAGGGATATGCCGATTGTAGACCAAATCTTAAATATGTAGTAGTAGGGATATGCCGATTGTAGACCAAATCTTAAATATGTAGTAGTAGGGATATGCCGATTGTAGACCAAATCTTAAATATGTAGTAGTAGGGATATGCCGATTGTAGACCAAATCTTAAATATGTAGTAGTAGGGATATGCCGATTGTAGACCAAATCTTAAATATGTAGTAGTAGGGATATGCCGATTGTAGACCAAATCTTAAATATGTAGTAGTAGGGATATGCCGATTGTAGACCAAATCTTAAATATGTAGTAGTAGGGATATGCCGATTGTAGACCAAATCTTAAATATGTAGTAGTAGGGATATGCCGATTGTAGACCAAATCTTAAATATGTAGTAGTAGGGATATGCCGATTGTAGACCAAATCTTAAATATGTAGTAGTAGGGATATGCCGATTGTAGACCAAATCTTAAATATGTAGTAGTAGGGATATGCCGATTGTAGACCAAATCTTAAATATGTAGTAGTAGGGATATGCCGATTGTAGACCAAATCTTAAATATGTAGTAGTAGGGATATGCCGATTGTAGACCAAATCTTAAATATGTAGTAGTAGGGATATGCCGATTGTAGACCAAATCTTAAATATGTAGTAGTAGGGATATGCCGATTGTAGACCAAATCTTAAATATGTAGTAGTAGGGATATGCCGATTGTAGACCAAATCTTAAATATGTAGTAGTAGGGATATGCCGATTGTAGACCAAATCTTAAATATGTAGTAGTAGGGATATGCCGATTGTAGACCAAATCTTAAATATGTGTAGTAGTAGGGATATGCCGATTGTAGACCAAATCTTAAATATGTAGTAGTAGGGATATGCCGATTGTAGACCAAATCTTAAATATGTAGTAGTAGGGATATGCCGATTGTAGACCAAATCTTAAATATGTAGTAGTAGGGATATGCCGATTGTAGACCAAATCTTAAATATGTAGTAGTAGGGATATGCCGATTGTAGACCAAATCTTAAATATGTAGTAGTAGGGATATGCCGATTGTAGACCAAATCTTAAATATGTAGTAGTAGGGATATGCCGATTGTAGACCAAATCTTAAATATGTAGTAGTAGGGATATGCCGATTGTAGACCAAATCTTAAATATGTAGTAGTAGGGATATGCCGATTGTAGACCAAATCTTAAATATGTAGTAGTAGGGATATGCCGATTGTAGACCAAATCTTAAATATGTAGTAGTAGGGATATGCCGATTGTAGACCAAATCTTAAATATGTAGTAGTAGGGATATGCCGATTGTAGACCAAATCTTAAATATGTAGTAGTAGGGATATGCCGATTGTAGACCAAATCTTAAATATGTAGTAGTAGGGATATGCCGATTGTAGACCAAATCTTAAATATGTAGTAGTAGGGATATGCCGATTGTAGACCAAATCTTAAATATGTAGTAGTAGGGATATGCCGATTGTAGACCAAATCTTAAATATGTAGTAGTAGGGATATGCCGATTGTAGACCAAATCTTAAATATGTAGTAGTAGGGATATGCCGATTGTAGACCAAATCTTAAATATGTAGTAGTAGGGATATGCCGATTGTAGACCAAATCTTAAATATGTAGTAGTAGGGATATGCCGATTGTAGACCAAATCTTAAATATGTAGTAGTAGGGATATGCCGATTGTAGACCAAATCTTAAATATGTAGTAGTAGGGATATGCCGATTGTAGACCAAATCTTAAATATGTAGTAGTAGGGATATGCCGATTGTAGACCAAATCTTAAATATGTAGTAGTAGGGATATGCCGATTGTAGACCAAATCTTAAATATGTAGTAGTAGGGATATGCCGATTGTAGACCAAATCTTAAATATGTAGTAGTAGGGATATGCCGATTGTAGACCAAATCTTAAATATGTAGTAGTAGGGATATGCCGATTGTAGACCAAATCTTAAATATGTAGTAGTAGGGATATGCCGATTGTAGACCAAATCTTAAATATGTAGTAGTAGGGATATGCCGATTGTAGACCAAATCTTAAATATGTAGTAGTAGGGATATGCCGATTGTAGACCAAATCTTAAATATGTAGTAGTAGGGATATGCCGATTGTAGACCAAATCTTAAATATGTAGTAGTAGGGATATGCCGATTGTAGACCAAATCTTAAATATGTAGTAGTAGGGATATGCCGATTGTAGACCAAATCTTAAATATGTAGTAGTAGGGATATGCCGATTGTAGACCAAATCTTAAATATGTAGTAGTAGGGATATGCCGATTGTAGACCAAATCTTAAATATGTAGTAGTAGGGATATGCCGATTGTAGACCAAATCTTAAATATGTAGTAGTAGGGATATGCCGATTGTAGACCAAATCTTAAATATGTAGTAGTAGGGATATGCCGATTGTAGACCAAATCTTAAATATGTAGTAGTAGGGATATGCCGATTGTAGACCAAATCTTAAATATGTAGTAGTAGGGATATGCCGATTGTAGACCAAATCTTAAATATGTAGTAGTAGGGATATGCCGATTGTAGACCAAATCTTAAATATGTAGTAGTAGGGATATGCCGATTGTAGACCAAATCTTAAATATGTAGTAGTAGGGATATGCCGATTGTAGACCAAATCTTAAATATGTAGTAGTAGGGATATGCCGATTGTAGACCAAATCTTAAATATGTAGTAGTAGGGATATGCCGATTGTAGACCAAATCTTAAATATGTAGTAGTAGGGATATGCCGATTGTAGACCAAATCTTAAATATGTAGTAGTAGGGATATGCCGATTGTAGACCAAATCTTAAATATGTAGTAGTAGGGATATGCCGATTGTAGACCAAATCTTAAATATGTAGTAGTAGGGATATGCCGATTGTAGACCAAATCTTAAATATGTAGTAGTAGGGATATGCCGATTGTAGACCAAATCTTAAATATGTAGTAGTAGGGATATGCCGATTGTAGACCAAATCTTAAATATGTAGTAGTAGGGATATGCCGATTGTAGACCAAATCTTAAATATGTAGTAGTAGGGATATGCCGATTGTAGACCAAATCTTAAATATGTAGTAGTAGGGATATGCCGATTGTAGACCAAATCTTAAATATGTAGTAGTAGGGATATGCCGATTGTAGACCAAATCTTAAATATGTAGTAGTAGGGATATGCCGATTGTAGACCAAATCTTAAATATGTAGTAGTAGGGATATGCCGATTGTAGACCAAATCTTAAATATGTAGTAGTAGGGATATGCCGATTGTAGACCAAATCTTAAATATGTAGTAGTAGGGATATGCCGATTGTAGACCAAATCTTAAATATGTAGTAGTAGGGATATGCCGATTGTAGACCAAATCTTAAATATGTAGTAGTAGGGATATGCCGATTGTAGACCAAATCTTAAATATGTAGTAGTAGGGATATGCCGATTGTAGACCAAATCTTAAATATGTAGTAGTAGGGATATGCCGATTGTAGACCAAATCTTAAATATGTAGTAGTAGGGATATGCCGATTGTAGACCAAATCTTAAATATGTAGTAGTAGGGATATGCCGATTGTAGACCAAATCTTAAATATGTAGTAGTAGGGATATGCCGATTGTAGACCAAATCTTAAATATGTAGTAGTAGGGATATGCCGATTGTAGACCAAATCTTAAATATGTAGTAGTAGGGATATGCCGATTGTAGACCAAATCTTAAATATGTAGTAGTAGGGATATGCCGATTGTAGACCAAATCTTAAATATGTAGTAGTAGGGATATGCCGATTGTAGACCAAATCTTAAATATGTAGTAGTAGGGATATGCCGATTGTAGACCAAATCTTAAATATGTAGTAGTAGGGATATGCCGATTGTAGACCAAATCTTAAATATGTAGTAGTAGGGATATGCCGATTGTAGACCAAATCTTAAATATGTAGTAGTAGGGATATGCCGATTGTAGACCAAATCTTAAATATGTAGTAGTAGGGATATGCCGATTGTAGACCAAATCTTAAATATGTAGTAGTAGGGATATGCCGATTGTAGACCAAATCTTAAATATGTAGTAGTAGGGATATGCCGATTGTAGACCAAATCTTAAATATGTAGTAGTAGGGATATGCCGATTGTAGACCAAATCTTAAATATGTAGTAGTAGGGATATGCCGATTGTAGACCAAATCTTAAATATGTAGTAGTAGGGATATGCCGATTGTAGACCAAATCTTAAATATGTAGTAGTAGGGATATGCCGATTGTAGACCAAATCTTAAATATGTAGTAGTAGGGATATGCCGATTGTAGACCAAATCTTAAATATGTAGTAGTAGGGATATGCCGATTGTAGACCAAATCTTAAATATGTAGTAGTAGGGATATGCCGATTGTAGACCAAATCTTAAATATGTAGTAGTAGGGATATGCCGATTGTAGACCAAATCTTAAATATGTAGTAGTAGGGATATGCCGATTGTAGACCAAATCTTAAATATGTAGTAGTAGGGATATGCCGATTGTAGACCAAATCTTAAATATGTAGTAGTAGGGATATGCCGATTGTAGACCAAATCTTAAATATGTAGTAGTAGGGATATGCCGATTGTAGACCAAATCTTAAATATGTAGTAGTAGGGATATGCCGATTGTAGACCAAATCTTAAATATGTAGTAGTAGGGATATGCCGATTGTAGACCAAATCTTAAATATGTAGTAGTAGGGATATGCCGATTGTAGACCAAATCTTAAATATGTAGTAGTAGGGATATGCCGATTGTAGACCAAATCTTAAATATGTAGTAGTAGGGATATGCCGATTGTAGACCAAATCTTAAATATGTAGTAGTAGGGATATGCCGATTGTAGACCAAATCTTAAATATGTAGTAGTAGGGATATGCCGATTGTAGACCAAATCTTAAATATGTAGTAGTAGGGATATGCCGATTGTAGACCAAATCTTAAATATGTAGTAGTAGGGATATGCCGATTGTAGACCAAATCTTAAATATGTAGTAGTAGGGATATGCCGATTGTAGACCAAATCTTAAATATGTAGTAGTAGGGATATGCCGATTGTAGACCAAATCTTAAATATGTAGTAGTAGGGATATGCCGATTGTAGACCAAATCTTAAATATGTAGTAGTAGGGATATGCCGATTGTAGACCAAATCTTAAATATGTAGTAGTAGGGATATGCCGATTGTAGACCAAATCTTAAATATGTAGTAGTAGGGATATGCCGATTGTAGACCAAATCTTAAATATGTAGTAGTAGGGATATGCCGATTGTAGACCAAATCTTAAATATGTAGTAGTAGGGATATGCCGATTGTAGACCAAATCTTAAATATGTAGTAGTAGGGATATGCCGATTGTAGACCAAATCTTAAATATGTAGTAGTAGGGATATGCCGATTGTAGACCAAATCTTAAATATGTAGTAGTAGGGATATGCCGATTGTAGACCAAATCTTAAATATGTAGTAGTAGGGATATGCCGATTGTAGACCAAATCTTAAATATGTAGTAGTAGGGATATGCCGATTGTAGACCAAATCTTAAATATGTAGTAGTAGGGATATGCCGATTGTAGACCAAATCTTAAATATGTAGTAGTAGGGATATGCCGATTGTAGACCAAATCTTAAATATGTAGTAGTAGGGATATGCCGATTGTAGACCAAATCTTAAATATGTAGTAGTAGGGATATGCCGATTGTAGACCAAATCTTAAATATGTAGTAGTAGGGATATGCCGATTGTAGACCAAATCTTAAATATGTAGTAGTAGGGATATGCCGATTGTAGACCAAATCTTAAATATGTAGTAGTAGGGATATGCCGATTGTAGACCAAATCTTAAATATGTAGTAGTAGGGATATGCCGATTGTAGACCAAATCTTAAATATGTAGTAGTAGGGATATGCCGATTGTAGACCAAATCTTAAATATGTAGTAGTAGGGATATGCCGATTGTAGACCAAATCTTAAATATGTAGTAGTAGGGATATGCCGATTGTAGACCAAATCTTAAATATGTAGTAGTAGGGATATGCCGATTGTAGACCAAATCTTAAATATGTAGTAGTAGGGATATGCCGATTGTAGACCAAATCTTAAATATGTAGTAGTAGGGATATGCCGATTGTAGACCAAATCTTAAATATGTAGTAGTAGGGATATGCCGATTGTAGACCAAATCTTAAATATGTAGTAGTAGGGATATGCCGATTGTAGACCAAATCTTAAATATGTAGTAGTAGGGATATGCCGATTGTAGACCAAATCTTAAATATGTAGTAGTAGGGATATGCCGATTGTAGACCAAATCTTAAATATGTAGTAGTAGGGATATGCCGATTGTAGACCAAATCTTAAATATGTAGTAGTAGGGATATGCCGATTGTAGACCAAATCTTAAATATGTAGTAGTAGGGATATGCCGATTGTAGACCAAATCTTAAATATGTAGTAGTAGGGATATGCCGATTGTAGACCAAATCTTAAATATGTAGTAGTAGGGATATGCCGATTGTAGACCAAATCTTAAATATGTAGTAGTAGGGATATGCCGATTGTAGACCAAATCTTAAATATGTAGTAGTAGGGATATGCCGATTGTAGACCAAATCTTAAATATGTAGTAGTAGGGATATGCCGATTGTAGACCAAATCTTAAATATGTAGTAGTAGGGATATGCCGATTGTAGACCAAATCTTAAATATGTAGTAGTAGGGATATGCCGATTGTAGACCAAATCTTAAATATGTAGTAGTAGGGATATGCCGATTGTAGACCAAATCTTAAATATGTAGTAGTAGGGATATGCCGATTGTAGACCAAATCTTAAATATGTAGTAGTAGGGATATGCCGATTGTAGACCAAATCTTAAATATGTAGTAGTAGGGATATGCCGATTGTAGA
>JBAIAA010001554.1:0-27677 GCA_037893245.1 Crossaster papposus
AAGCGGTGCTGCGCACTTACGCGTAGTCGCACTAGTTGTTGGTTTGACGCGCGCCTGTAATCCAGAAAATCCTATTGGTCGATGGAGCACTGAACGCGCGCATACCACCTGTCTGCCAGCTTATAGTTCCACCTCAGTGAATTTTTCATGGGATAATTACGTAGTCTTTGCCAAAGACTACTGTATTCGACAGTGCGCCCGCTAAAGACACGATTAGTCCAGCTTCCTAACTCGCACAGTGGTCTTTGTAAACTCGCATAAGGCCCTGTCACACTTTTGCGTATCCTAATTCCTTATGAGTTGCGCATTGACATTTGTTTAATACGCACAATATGCACCTCATATGCATCTCAATCGTTTTGTGTAAGTTTTATGTATGTAGGCATGCGCACAGTACGGCCCAGTACGCCGGATAGTTTTGGGCAAGCACAAAACTACGCAGCGTAGGCTGTTACGCAGGTCATAAGTTATAAATACGCAGCGCATCGGTCGAGCGCGGTACAAATACGCTATGTGTTCGTGGGGGATAAGCGGTTCATACGCGGTAATACGCTGATGTTCACGCTATGGAATCTGCACTGGTACTGACAACAGCGGGAAGCCGCCGCCTTTTTATAACGCGTGGCGAGCGGCGGACATGCGACGGAAATACGCTCGGCATTCGTCGGAAGTGCGTCAGGCATGCGGTCGGGATAAGTAGGGTGCGTCTGGAATACGCTCGGCATGCGCACTGCATACGCAGCTATTCGCAGCAGTAAAATAGTGTTGCGCACTGCATACGCAACTCATACGCACCACATACGCCATGGATGCGCTGAATACGCTAGGTGTGCGTCGCATATAAGTCAAAGTAATCGAAACATTTTGAAATTTTGAGCGTACGGCTGCGTATTGAATTTTTTTAATAAGGAACTCATAAGTACTTGATATACGCAAAGGTGTGACAGGGCCTTTAAATGGGGCTCGATCTTTTCATTCAAATTCGACCATTCGAAAAGGCACACATCTTCACGCAGCCACCTACCATTCAGCGGTCGCGCTGGCCTGCGTTGCATATCTAATTAGCGCTGCTTCACAAAAGAATTGTGTGCGCGCGCGTAGTATACGTGTTGGTAAAACAGGAGTTTAAAAATAAAATTAATAAATTAATAAATCAGATTATCTCAAATATTTCAGTTTGTTGTCTTAACTTAATTGATAAACACAAATAGCCTGCCGAATCAGCATAAAGTAAATATGGGTCTGTGATGAAATTATTTAATTTGCAAAGACAATAACTTACAGTAACTGTTGCGAATTACATTGACGACATGGGCTGCATCTACCTTTAAACAATCCGTGTTTTTAGTATAGGATGCTGCCAAGGGCACCTATACAACATTTTAATACAATGCTATTTTCAAAATTGAATAATAATGCATTTCGAGGAGCGAATGCGCACTTGCGGTTTAACATGTTGTCGGAGTTAGATCGTCCGTATAGTTGATTCGATTACGAAGGACCTGATATGTCAACAGATATGTCGCGTTAGGACGCGTATGGTTTACCGTCCGAGGCAAAGGCACAATTTACTATAATGTGTGTAAATTACGACACTAAAACGAATCGTCGTCCGGATGGCGTGCAATGCCGATGGCCTGCCTGGACGGTTCATGGCCAAATACAGGCCCCCAAAAAACTTCTGGCAAATCAAATTATGCATACTTTGCAATTTTTACCTTTTTGAAAGACAATGAATTTGCAGACATTAAATCACACTTTTTCCCCAACCGGAGTTGTTCATCGATTCAAATTATGCCATTTTTGACATATTGATTGTAATATTACCAAACAATATCGAATTACGAAGTTATACTGTCGTGTACCACTGTCACATTAAAGTCGTTGGAAACTAAGCTTGACTTGCCATCAAATACCAGTTTACAAATTATAATGTCATTTTATTCGATTACCATCCTAGAAGGGCAAGCTTGAAATCACTCATTAAGAAAGTCATAAATAGCGAAGGAAAATTTCCTTTTTGGACGTGTAGATGAAAGCACAACTATTAAATGCATGCAAAATATAGACGACTGGAAATAGACAGGTAAATATTAGTGAACAAAACATTGGAAGTTCACAGAATAAAAGCAACAATCTGAAATCCTAATAAAACCATAATTATCACAATTTCAGAGAGGGGGGGGGGGGGGAGGCAGTCGGCGCTCATGCACTCTATTTTCATATTGTTTTATGAGGTATATCTTGTCTTTTCTCCTTTTTTTGTGAACTGGTGAAAAGGCCAGTCGTTTTACTCGCATGAGCAAATATACGACGCATATTATGTTCGGGTTTTAATTTGGACGCCCCCTCTAAGCGCAAATACGGAAGCCCCCAGAGGACTTGGAAGAATTTAGATTCGTTGTACACGTGCGCGTGAGTGTCTGGGCAACATGAGATATCAATCGATTGGCGATATGCGATACAAAATAAACTCCTCTCACTTTTTGGAGAAAAAAAAATGGACAAAAAAAATGCATAATAAACGCCGTCGACCAAATTCGCAAGCAAAGCACAACATGGAAACACTCCCTAGATTCTTTAAGGATTTCGAACTTTCATTTGCACCGAGAATTTGGACCTGGGAATCCACGACCCGTGGGTAATCGGTCAAAGCAACCGAGCGATTTACCGCCTTCACCTAGAATCCTAAAATGTCGAGGAAAAACATAGGCCGAAGATCTTACCCACCCCGAGGTACTCCCACCGGTTGATAGAAACCAAATTAACCCCCAAATTAACAGTTCAACTGCGGCGAAAAAATATCATTTATAGCAGCCGAACTATATTTCATTATTTCCAGCTGAGGACAGTGTAAAATCTCAACGGCTTAGCGCCGCAAGAAAAGTCGACTTAATATCCTCAAGAAAAACGTTGTTAAAACTGGGGCACAGCTACAAATTAACTTCCGCGCTCAATACACGCATTGATACCCCTGATCCTGTACAATTAATATATATGTGCACGAAAGGTTCAAGACGAGGCAAGACTTACATAACCAACATTCTTTCAGTTTTAGTTTTTGATCAATTTGGTAAGACTGATGAATGCAAACATAATCTTCTATTTAGTTTCAACCCTTTAAGAAATCACTGTTTTCCTCGATACTCCAAACTTTGAATTAGATGTTTATACATTGGAATCATGCCGATTTTGTTATTGACTTCAAAGATTTGAGATCTGAGCAATTTGGTAATGTAAATAAATAAAGTCAAAATCTAACTCCTATATGTGTTTGTGCCACAAGGTACCGCACGCTGCGTCTCCCCGCAAGCCCCCCTGATGGAAACTAATTATCCACTTATTATATCCGGCGTGTGTCGAAGCGGCGTGTTTTTTGTCAGTTATCGCTGGAGGCTGCTCAGGGCCATAAACTCATCGTTTCAGCTCGCATATCTCAGCAACTGGTTACTCGGTGAAATGATTTCTTTTTCTTGCCCAAACCGGGTTGGCAATTTTTCTCCTGTGATTGCTGGGAATTTTGCCTCACTGGAAGATTTTATCGGCGATATCTGCAGCGTCTAAAATGGCAGAGTTTAATTAAAGCCCGCGTGTTTTTCCCAGCGATGGGTTTGGGTGGCTAGTGCATGGCGAGGTGGTTAGTTCTGCACGGTGACTCGTGAACGGACGGTCACGGGTTCAAATCCAGTCGCCGCAGGTTTGCTGTGTCCTTACGTAAGGCACCTCACTTCAATGTGTATCGCACGTCCTGTGAAATTCGGGTATGGGCCGAGTTATCACTGTCAAAAGTAGTGTGACGGGTCTCAATTAGAAACTGGTGAACATTCATGGCTCGATTTCTTTAACAGCTCATTTTGAACCGGTTGGCACCTATAACGAGACTGGATAAGTTGTTATTGACTTGCGATTGACTTGTGAACGACCCGTGATGACGTGACTCCGGCTATGGGAGTTAACCATGGATCATCCCGATAGACGCCTCGTTCATCCGTTGCAGTAGAATACTCAGTCTTCTTGTAGACGTAAGACTAGGGGTAAATTTAGCCTAATTCCCTAAAATCGAACACTTTATTTTTATTTTTTAAGTTATGTGTCCTCTGCTCTGACGTATCAACAACAAAAATTATATTAATATAAAACGACCCAAACCCAAATATTGTGGCCGGTTTTGGTAAATTATTGATAAATGTGTGCACCTGAACATCTCTTGCCCCCCAAAACGCTCTAAAATTTAATTTATTATTTGTGACCTGAAAAAGGGACCGAGCAATAGATCTAGACTCTGGGTCAATCTGTCGTCATCCAGAAATATACACTCTAAAATCACCCGGGTGTTACTGATGAGGGATTTGAGTTCTTTTTGACTCTATACCATTTCCTGGTCAGGTAAAATGATCCCTAGGGTGCCATTTTAATCAGGAAACGTGTAATCTTCGACCCGAAAAGAGTTAAGCTAAATAAAACATGGTGTTTCTTTTTTGTGTCGAGCTTTTCCTGAGCAATTTTCACTTTAACTTCCACCTAAGCCAAGCAAGGCTGGTGTACAGTGTATGTACAGCTATACAACCCCTCCCTTATCATCCATTTTATTTGATCCATAGTCCTTTATTTCAACATTACAGCGCAGTTCTATTGAGATTACGAGGTTTACAATGAAATAACATCAATGCAAATCAATGCAAATACATCAATGCAAAAAACGTCTTTACGGACAGACAGAGGGTAGTTAACGTTGTAGAGCGCGGCCCATCGCTATTGGACAAGAAAAGATATAGGGAATAATTGCAGATGAAGTCGACCGTTTTGCTTTTCAATCAACATCTTGACCGTTGTCAGTAGTCTTAAAGGACATGTGTGGTCTTCGGCAGTTGAGAGGAGAGTCAATAAGGGGAGAGGTTAACGACGGAGGAATTGGTGAAGTTGGGCGGAAAATGAGGGACTTTTGTGGAAGAAAAAAAAATCAAATCTGTGATAATTGTCTGTGTAATTCTAAACGGAGTCGGGAAATCGAGCAGTGTAATTGAGCAGAAATAAAATCAGCCATGCACACTTTGAGGTAGTGCTTAAATCGATGGATAGTCACTTATGAATTGACGGCATACTGGTTAGTGGTAGTATTAGTATTATTTGCAAAATAGTAGGTATTTTTACTCAAACATTTTTAGCAGAGTGCTGTTATAGAACTATTATGTTTCACTGACGAATGAATATTTTGAATTAATTAGAGTTCACTGTGCTGTACTATATGAGTTTGGGGCACGGCCGTTTAAAGTACCACCATATATTTTGGTTTAAAATAAATACCTGAATGTAGGGAGGGACATTACAGATCGTGGTTTAGTACATCGTTTTTGTCTCTTACTGAGTTAGAAAAGAAAGCTATCAATGATAAATGAAAACGGCGTGTTTTGTTCATCTATAATTTACATTTTACGCAATTATGACTTCAACATTAACTATAATGTCTACCAAGTTGCACAATAAACTCTCGCAGATTAAAAAATGTCGAGTGAATTAAAGATCCGTTTTGCATCTTCGACTAATTCGATGCAAGTAGATTATTTTCGAAAATGCAATCACCAGTAGGCCTAACGACTTTCCTAATTTACAATGACCTGCGTGGTAATTGTATTTCAAGCAGAAATTGCGTCCGGTTTTATTCATTATGAATTCCCCGTTAACCATTCCGCAATACAATTTATCATTCCCATGGACTGCTGCCCGCCGGGACTCGAGTCCACAAACGCCATGCTATTCGATTAAGAGCATCTCAATGGACCATTCAATATTAGTTGGGAAACTTTAAGCGAGCAGGGAGCCACGACTACAGAGCCGACAAAGGGGCAAACCATTCCCCGCACGCAATCGCGTTAGGGCGGCACCGGAGGATCTGAACAAAAATGCCGAAAGTGCAATGTTTAAACCGTACTAGTAGCTGTTTTATCCATTGCTTTAATACCCAGGGCGCCAGTTCATTACGGCGACTTATCTGCGCCTTTCGTGCTGAAATGGCTGTGCTATTATGATATTTGTCAATTCTTCTAGTGTAAGATGTACCTCTTCTAACTTTTATTCGCAATCATTTAATTCACGAGTCCTATTTTGTCAACCAATAATTTACAAACATTTGTACAAATTCTTTGTAAATGCTGTATTCTGCTTTTTTTTTCCTCAGTTATTCGTAAGACTTTCCAAATGGCAAAATATTCGTTAAAAAGAAATTCACGGAAATAGTTCGAAACAAATGTAAAGAATATTTGTCCAAAATGATTCAAAATATGTTTTATGTTAAGTTCACTTAAAGATTATTATGGGCATTAAAGGGAAGTGGACGCTTGGAGATCGTATTTTACTACTATTAAACTAATCAAATAAGCACTTACCAGTAGAAATGTGCTAGTCAATCTCATTTTCTCCTTTATCGAAATGTTTTGTTTTGCTCAAAATGTTTGAAATTGCTTTCCAAATAAACATGATAATGCGAAACAGACAGAGATGGCCAAAGCCGTGCGAGGAATGATTGATAATTCACCAACGATACACCAAAACTCGGTCACTCATTAACCAAAGACGCCAGTGGATCTGTATTAATCAACACCGACACCCAACAACGGTCGTAATTAGTCCAACGTTCCATCATTCTGAAGTACTACTCACGGTGTTGCTTTTAGCATCCTCACCTTTTTAAAGATTAACTTAGTTTTGTTTTTACTCCGGACTACACAATCTTCGTCTTCAAATACAATATCAATGCTTTGAAGCATGGAGGAAGGAAAACAGGTTTCCTAATTCCTCTATGTTTGAAGTAAGAAATATTTAGGAAACTTCATTATATCTCGTAAAGCATAACCGTTTGGTTATAAACGGTAGTAACGCATGCACAATCTAAGGGCATTTGGACTGAAAATGTGTTCCTGACACAATATACCATTAAAGAGATTATGTGAGACAAACGCCTATATAACGAGCTCTTATACAAAATAACTGTTTAGTATTAAACAGTTGCAAACACGTGTGCTTCTTGACATAAAACCAGATTAAAGATCTTTTAAGATCTTAAAAGATATCAAGTGTTTAACGCGTTTACAAGACCATAAACGTTTGGTTACGACACGGACAATTAGGATGGACAATTTTACGGACAATTTTACGGACAATTGGCAAATAAGTACCAATTCGGATCTGAGTAGAACTGTGCAGTTATACTCGACTGGTTATGTAGTTATCAAATGCCTGCATGTGTTTTATAAACGCTTACCTCAATGTTCACGTCAATGTCTGTGGTGGCAGTACGGGCTTTAGCAGCGAAGATCTCACCCGATGTCAGCTATCCAATCGTCACTAGCGTCGACTGTCTTGTCGAGGTATCTTATACGCACGCTCAACACCCATCCACGCTCTTGCTCGTACTGGCGCGTTAATCAGCCTCTCCCGTTCAAGGTGTTTCTTTGGATTTTCGCGGTGAGATAAAAAAATAGCACGGGCCAAAGATGTGACGTCAGCACAGTTTAAAGAAGGCTAGATTGTGACAATATATTGCGGATGAATTTATCGCGTGAGCGTAGAAAAGAAATTATGACGTGCTTTACCAAGACAATAAGGTAGTGTTTAAGTTAACCTTTAAACGTATTTGTCAATTTATAAAACGAATAAGAAAATCGTATCACCGTTACTTTAACAATCAAAACTATTTTTCCTTTTATCCTAATATTGTGTTAAACTTAATTCTTTCATTTGTTTCTGTATACGTTTTGTCTCTGTATATGCATGTCCGTTTCATGATCCCCTAGACCTATATTAATATTCATTCGATAATTCATTCGCGAATGTGCGATCTTTCTATTTGACATCGTTCCCTGTGACTTCTGTGGCTGTTTTGGTTCGGCACTGCATAAAGATCGTACCACTTTGTACCTTAAATCTCGACCAAACATCAATGTCTCTTCTTTCGCACCATCTCACAAGCAATTCACAGCCCCTGCTTGAGACCCCGGTACAACCTCTGAGACGCCAGAATGACCCACTCCCGTCGATCCCTGGGAAATGTACAGACCGCCATTTTTGTTCTGTATACCTTTTTGCTTGAATCCCTAACCAAACCTCGCACAACGCCGCGTGATGATGAATGCGACTTGGTGGTGTCTTTTTTTCTGCCTGCGCGGATGCGTTTCTTTTTGACAGGAATGTTGACAGGCGGGTTGACTCTTTGCCAGTGGTTAAGTTGTTCACATGTTTCGTCGGTCCACGCTGGCATCCGTTACTAACAGACACTACTGTATACGTATACGTGGTGATGTACTTAAGCCATCGGTAAGGCAGAATCTTCACACTTTGGGTTGATTAAACAATATTAATTCAGAGGTATCCGTCTACAATTAGTTTGTCCCTTAGGGTACTCCATACTAAGGGTCAGTTGATGTCTATCGTCGCCTGTGTGCGAGCATTTGTAGCCTTTCTGATCTGATCATTTTCACATAACAAGTGTTAAGTAAATCAAGGCAACATTTACAGTCACTTAGTTTAATTATAGTTGTACTGAAACGGGATCAATTATGAAACAAGCATGTGACCTCGTTGCTATAGTAGTAGGTTGTGCAGCGAAACTGTATTCCGTGTGTTGAGCAGACTAGAATCTCAATCAGTTATAATTGGAAATATGTTTGCAAGAAATTGCTTCTCTGCTATAACACAACAATAGTGGATTCATCCTCGGCAACAACAGTTCTTGCAACGAAAAGCCTTGTGAAAACCATAGGTTCTTTCAGCGTTACTTGGAGATCCTGAAGGACCCTTATTTTCATGTGTAGCTTGTAAGACGTTTACAAGGCCCCGAGGGAAGACCCAAGGAATCATGGAGAATACGAAGTGCCTATACTGAAATCTTGCATGGTTTTCTTATGTTTGTCTTCATCGATTTTGTAAGGGATATGTTAGCTAAACATGGGTGTGAGGTCGATGATACGACAAGGCAGACAGTGGCACGAACATTAACAATGGAACAAATCTTAGAAGAAGGACAAAATTAAGAATGAGTATAATTTATTACAAGACAACTGGAGTATCAAGGGACAAAGTCTGACGACAGAAACTGCAATATACCAATAAGACCAAGTCCTCAATGTCTTAGCATTTACATGGAGCATAATCCCTTCCCAAGAAAATTACAATAAATCGAGAAAGGAAACACATAGTCCTTAATAACAAGTAACAGCTTTTAAGTGTTCCTTGGGTTGTCTTTACATTTCCAGAGGCATATTTTATGAAAGCACACGCGAGCTCTCAAAGGAGGATTAGGTCTTTTAGCCGTTCTGTTGTCGGGTGGGCACGTTCACTTAAGTATCCCCTCCCGAGTGCTATAGTGATGCATACATAACCTATCCAGCGATATTTGTGGCATGGATAGATCTAACCCCCCTCCCCGCACGTACCTGTTATGTTATGTTATGTCAAACCATGTTGATTGCGCTTGAAATTCGAAAGCAACAGTTTTTTTATAGATACTTGTTACCTAACACTTCCCTAGGGATATCAGATATGAATTCCTGAAAATGACCAACAAAAAAGAATTTGGTTCCCTCAGCCTTATTTATTACTATACGTGTATATGTGTTCGAGCCCCGATCTACAACTCTTATTCTCAGACATTGATGTTCTGCAAAATCCTTTTGGACGAACATAATTTCTCCTATACTGAAGTATAAATGTGTTAAGATAAAACAAGGATTAAACCAGGGAGGGAGAATACATTATGCATGAATTTAAGCTTCCCAGCTGGTATACAAAGTATTCTGTGTCAGACAATTATGAATTTTCAGGCAACTTCAGGGTAAACTAGATAATAAGGATAAATAAATTAAATAAAACTCAACATTAATGGTGTTGTATAAAACAAATTATAATGTCATTTTAAAATAGTTTTACAAGCAACCTCATGTGTTTTGCGTTATAAACGATGTGATAACCCAAAATATAACTCATTTTAAGAGATAAAAGGCTTCGCCTTTCTTCGACTCTCGGTTCAGTGTCGGGTTTAAGATATTACCGGTTCGTGTGCACATCTTCTTCTTTGTCAGCAGTATAGGGACCATGGTGTTTGCCTAAAGTCTTGCTAACAATCTTTACTCAACAATAATCATCAATGTTTTCAGCGGGGCTTTCTGTATAAATGCACGGCTTAACACTTTAAATGTACCAAAAGAAAAGGATGAGGTCTTCCCTAGTGAGTCTGTGCAAACTGAATGGCTTGAGGTGGTGTGATAAAACCACTTCGCCCTGTATCCCGTGTCTTTTCTGGCTCAAAGACACAAAACAACATCAATATTCATTAAACCTGTGCGCGATACATGGTGAGCGGAGCGCGTCGCCCCGCAGCACGGTATACGCGACACGCGCACATTGACCAATCACAATTATCCCCGCACTTTCCACATCAAACGCGCCTCTTGGCAGACTACAAACGAGCAAATCTAGAAACCATCTACGTATGTATGGTTGTCATGTTTCGTAAATCTGCATGTCTTCGATCTTTCATTTGAATGCAAGCTTTGCTGCAGGTAATGATAATTGATGGGCAGCTCACTTGTTTAATGCTTTAGCTAAATTTCACACCGGCTGCTTTCAAGAGTGCAACCGTTCTTCAGTCGAAACGCCAGCTTGTATTTTCCGAGTTGGTATCATTTGGCCAAGAGCTTCTACGGAGTTTTTCAGAGGGTAAATTCTAATTGATGAGGTTTTACATTCAAGGACTTAAATATAAAGCTACTGGTAGGGTTTTTAAATACAATGTAAAGAACTTTATTCTATGCGATGTACAATACAGGCGATGTACAAATTGAAAGCGGCTTCTACCAATTTAAGAAAGGCTCTCTGGGCCAGAGGAAAAAGAAAACAACATCCCTACAGTTGAGCATTTCTTCTAGAACAAGACAAGGTAATCTAGATAAAACTGAATAGCCACTCAATGGAAGGCCGTTCATACATCTAAATAAGTCAGTCAGTGTTAAGTCAATTCTTTGACGTTACACGGAGTAATCCTTTACGATATCACTGTCAGAAACAGCCGAGCCCAGCCCAGCCCAACCTAGGCCAGCCCAGCCCCAGCGGCTGACCCAACATAGTCCAGCTCTGCCCCACCCTAGCCTAGCCTAGCCCAGCCCAGCCCAACATAGCACAGCAGTATCCCAACCCAGCCAAACCAGCCATGCACAGCCGAGCCCAGCCCAGCCCAACCTATAGAACAGCCCAGCCCCAGCCTGACCCAACATGGTCCAGCTCTGCACAGCCCCACCCTAGCCTAGCCTAGCCCAGCCCAGCCCAACATAGCACAGCATTATCCCAACCCAGCCAAAAATGAGAGCCATGCACAGCCTAGCTAAGCCCCGCCCAACCCAACCCAACCCAACCCAACCCAACCCAACCCAACCCAACCCAACCCAACCCAACCCAACCCAACCCAACCCAACCCAACCCCACCCCACCCCACCCCACCCCACCCCACCCAACCCAACCCAACCCAACCCAACCCAACCCAACCCAACCCAACCCAACCCAACCCAACCCAACCCAACCCAACCCAACCCAACCCAACCCAACCCAACCCAACCCAACCCCACCCAACCCAACCCAACCCAACCCAACCCAACCCAACCCAACCCAACCCAACCCAACCCAACCCAACCCAACCCAACCCAACCCAACCCAACCCAACCCAACCCAACCCAACCCAACCCAACCCAACCCAACCCAACCCAACCCAACCCAACCCAACCCAACCCAACCCAACCCAACCCAACCCAACCCAACCCAAGCCTAGCCCAGCCCAGCCCAGATAAACACAGCACAGCCCAGCAAAGCCCACCACCGCCTAGTCCAGCCCAGCCCAACCCCAACCCCAACCCCAGCCCAGCCCAGCCCAGCCCAGCCCAGCCCAGCCAGTCAGTGTAACATTAAGAGGGCGCCACTGAGGCTAGTCCTCCCAAAAAAACCACATTATTAAATAAATAAATAAAACATTAAACAAAGATGGTGAAACGTACTTCCTCCAATTCCGCCACACTCAATTGTGTAGGTCATCAGCCTGCACTTTTAAGACAACCCGAGTCTGAATCGAGTCTGAATCGGCAGGATGTACAACGCTAGACGCATGCAACGGACCGACCACTTTAGGGCCGGGGCCCGTTATCAGAAACTGATCGCTTCGATCACAGCTGCGTTACGCCCCTGGCCACTTGAGAGGCCATCGCATCCCCGAGAGTCTTAATTGACGAAAGGGACTAGTAAAACGGTACAGGAGAACAGAGAGACAGAGGCAGAGACGAAGAAGGAAGGTGGCTCTCCATCTGCTGTCTCCCTCGTGCGAGGTTCGCACTTTTTGGCACGTGCGCTTGAGCTTCGGCATTTCCCCCTGAATGGCTCAACATCTACAGATTGATCTGCTCTTAAATGGGAGATGATGAGTGATTCCACTTTTTACTCACCGACTGTCCCTCCGAATCTCTCTCCAACACTCTGGATGACTGGATCTATATCTCTCTCTCAGAACGAGCCGGGGAATGAGAGGTGGAAAGACTTGAATTGCCTATTCATTATCATTTTGTTTGTATTGGAGGTCACCACGCTACCGAATTGAAACATCTTGAATGCTGCATTGTTTTGTAATCAGACGGAGAAAGCTTAATCCAATATTATAGAGTTTTCTTATGGGCATTGCCTTCTAATTATCAGTGCTTTGTAAACATTCCGATTCCAAGCTGTTCTCATTGTCAGAATTTTTTCAAATATATTGTCCAATCGTTTGGAATATTTTACACACGTCAGTAAAGGGACAAACTCTCCATTACAGGTTTTACATGTGCAGGTTTTTTAAATGTATACCTTTTAAATAAATTAGGTCCATTTTTTGTTTTTTAATCATAAATTATTGCCTTATTTCTCGGTGCATGCGTTTGTTAATTTGATGCGCGGTTGGCGAGACTCAGACATGCCTATTCCTAGCATGCAATGTATGCACACCATTAGGAATATGCGATTGTCTCTTGCACAGCAAAACGAATGAAAGCAACATTGTTTGTTCTCCGTACGTGCTTACGGGGCGCTTTGCCCGGTAACTGTTTCAATAATTATAACAACAAGGGCGCCAGTTACCCGAGCACAGCGTGTTGTTGACATTGGTAATTCCTTTTGCAGCATGAGTTCGACTAAATATTTACTTTCCTGCTCTCAGGTTACAAAACGGCGTTTGAATTTCGTTCTCGCAGTTCGATTTGATTTCCTCACAAGTGAACCTGGACGTAGTTATAAGCATAGTGCTGTCAGTCGACATAATGTTACAAAAAAAGGTTACCAACAGCAACCAAAAACATTTTCTTTACTTTTATGCTTAATTATTAATCACTTAGCTGAGGTTAAGGGACTAAACTACAGTCATATTTGTACCTTACCGACTTTAATAACTGCTATTTGTGGCTTGGTTGTTGGCTGGTTAGCTGAATTAAAGGGATTGTATACGTTTGGTAATTACTCCAAAAATTATTAGCAATAACAACTTACTTGGTAAGAAGTACAGCAGCTTTGGTTAGTATAATGTATTTTTAGAAACTTTTCACTTCGAAGTTCTAAGGTTATGGAAAAATATATCACTTTTTATCACCAAAAATTTGAATCTGAGAAGCGTTACTGCAGTGACGTTTCTCAGATTGTGTATTCCAATGCAGATTATTCTTCCTGCGTGGACATAACCGCTCCAGATTTTCGGAAATATCTCAAAAACGCTACCACCTTTTGAAATGAAATATTTACAGGTTAGTTTTATGGTATATATCTATAACTATATAGGATTGAAACAAACAGTGGGTTCCAATTACCAAACGTATACGATCCCTTTAAGCCATTTAAAGAAAACAATTCGCATTTCAAAGTCTCCGGAAGCACGCCCATGTGTGTGAATGTTTACCCTGTGTTACCAATAAACCTCCTAAATTACTGCCAATCGTTAAATTCGAGATAGTCAACTTTTTTCCTCATTTGAAAAAAATACCCGTGCATATGAATCCAGTCAAAGAATGTGTCCTATATTAAAAATATAATAAAAAATATGTCCGGTAATTACAGGGATACAACAAACTACCGCCCTAATTTATATTAAACAAGGTCCGTCTGTTGTCTCGATTCGTATCTGACCTTAACGTCTTTAAATCGGCTAATCCCGTAGGTTTACCATGTAATACAAAAACAACCCGGTAGAAATTAACGTAATAAAACCTGTATTATGTGTACAAATTACTGTATGGTGTTTGCATTGGTCGGAATGACAAAAGGGTAACAGATGGGGAGGATATTAAGACGTGACGGTACCAAGGTCGAAATCTGCCCGCGGTATCAGCTTGAATGGAGTTCCGATAAAGGGCTGTGGTATATACACGTACACTGAGCGTTTTAACAGCGATATCCAAACAAGAACGTAATCTTTTGATGCTGCCGTGGAGTAAATGCATTTCTGAAGGGAAAACCATAGTTCCATTCTCTATGGTAAAACTATACGCAATCATGCAAGAGACTTTTTCTCGTAACTCAAAAACTATTATTTAAGTTAAAAAAAAATATATCAAAATACGTAAAACTAACATCATAATTTCATTTGCCTTTCATTCATTTGGTTCATTTTCAATAATAACACCACTCGAAATTCAAATGTTCAAAATTTAAGCTGTTAAAGTTGTAGTTCAGTGGCTATTTACAACTAAACTGGTTGGGGTGGGGATTTGAATCAAGGAGCTCGGAAACGCTGTACTGAACGCTCTACCAACTGGACTATCCAGCCTGTCGCTCAAAATAATCTGTGCTGGTTCAGACACTAATTTAAAGAAGGTCAGTGTAATGTAAAATCATGTTAGACTATATGAAACGACTCGATTGGTTACACCAAGCATATACCTATAGAGAAAATATTTTGGATAAAGTCGGCCGGGTCACCAAAATTGTGAAGGTTACAATCCACAAGGTAAGAAAAGATCATACAAGATCATACACGGAGTCCACATAATAACACTGAGTGCTAGAAACAACAGCAATAGATACTTGTAATTGCCGCGTGAACTTTGTCGTTTGGTTTTTCTTAAAATACATTTAAAGTTATACACAAGTGAGCTAGCGCTATCTAATTATCTCGTTTATACCCCCGATCGACATCGGGTCATACTCCTACGGAGAGCTCGTCGTTTGAGAACAGGACGTGCCTAAGTGGTCATTCTGGCGACTTCCGGGCTGCTGTCCAACTCACTATATACGCAGGAGGATTCAAACGAGAGAGGGGAAAGGGATTTCCGAATCAAAAGAAGTGGCGAGTATTTGCCCAGGAATGCATTAGCGTGCGCCGGGTTCACCTGTATAGTTGGTAGGTGTGCACGTGTACGGTCATCAATTCCATCGACTCTGCCTTACACCTGCCTTTGAATAAACCACACATTTGATGTCTAGAGTAATTACATGTGTGTGTGTGTCACTGCAGCAATTTCAGCTCGATCCAAATTTATCGCCCTCTTTTTTCCCCTTTCCTGTTGCAAATGTGTACTTTCCTATTCTTCAGGAAGTGTGACCTGTGTTTCCCACAGGTCGCCTCGACCGATCATTTGTTTTTCTCCATATTGGCGTGCTAAGTAACATATCCCACAAGGGCGGATAGAATTGTCCCGAGTATTGAATGTAGTATCGACCAACATCCTGATGACTTGTTTTTCAGTTGTTGAAGATTTTATCATTTTCTACACGGTTTTTTTTCGATCCACGATAACAAAGATGTAGACATGCCCACCGGTCGGAATAATCTATCAGACTTCCGTTACAGAATGACAACTAGACGTATACTTTTCGATATTGTCTTTTTATACAAGACATCTCATAGTTTATTCCTACGACAACAGCAATTCGTATGCATTGTGAATATCTAAATATTGAAAGAAGAAATTGACTGGAGCGAAGTTTGACAAATACAATCAGTGCTTCACCAACTGAGCTATAGCTAACCTCGTGTTGGTATAGTTTCCCAATTTGTCAGTGTCTCTTTACCAAGAGTGCTATCGTCAGAAGCCACAAACCCATGTATGGAGCCAGGGATCACGCAGATAATACGCTGCAGCACTAAGCGAAATAGCAATCGATGATTAATATTAAAATTGAGCAAATGTTGATTTGCAGTTATACTCGCTGGTGTCTTTCTTTGTGTAGCGTTGCCGTCAATACTGTGAGTACATGTATTTTAAGCCGCAGCGCTTTACACGCGCGGGCTTGAAAAACGGCCGAGTGGCGAAAACTTTTAGCCAGGTATAGAACTCAATTGGTGGAGTGGAAGATGGCAAACTTCACGCGGTCCAACCCGTTTCCACTAATGTCATCAAACCGATGTATGCAGCAACACGTTAAGCTGTTCATCATACGAAAGAAGAAGAAGACTCACTTGGTTTTCAAGGGTTCCACTAAATCTGCAGATGTAAAACTCGAACAACCGTCTTACTTCAAAGAACTTCTGTTAATGAATCCTAGTTCTGCCTGGTTCCACAGATTCTCACGGGGAATTATACTAAACAAACATCCTCGATTTATCCGAGGTATTTGACGCCAGATGTAAATATTTTTGAAACGTGGGAGAATGTAGCATTATATAAAGCGCAACTATTTTCAGTTCTCCCGTTGCTTAATTTTTCATACGAGTCTGGCATATTTCCGAGAATTGAATTTAAATTTGCGAGCCGAGTTGTATCTCGGCGGCCGCGTACTCTCGCCTCGTTTTCTACAGATTGTCGGTAGATATACCACAAAATGATTTCCAGATCGCTAAAATTTGCAAAACCTTGAAGGGAATTGGGCCATACCGTAAATTAAAGAGGAAACTTAATTTTAAATCGGTATATTTGTAGTAGGCTTGCTGTGATTTATCTGCAATTTGAGAATGAATTCTTGCGCCATAGGCACCATTTTACAATTTTAGGAAATACATTATAGGCCTATCATTTCTAATCACATTCAACGATTATATTTGGCTCATAATAAACACATCCTGTTACTTTCACACAAAAAGGGTTATCGGACTCTCCTAAAAATCGATTGTTAAAAGTTAACGAATCTAAAATAAAAGCTTTAGAGCTTGCATCAGTCTACAAGAATCGCCTCCGAAAATATCCCAGCGAAAAGAAATATTGCACCTAAATCACGAAAGAGGAAACCAAATTGATCAACACATCTAATGAGCCTACAGCCATTTGATGTTGTTACATATAAATTGCGGGAATAAAAACAAGAACCACATCACAGAAATTACCCCCTCCAACCAGTTGGAAGGCCTGTTGGAGATTGAATCTGATAAACAGACCATACTTTAGTTTTCTCTAGAGTTTTTTGTATCCAATTATTAGGGCCATTCGCTCTGCAAACCCATGAAGTACACGAGCCTAGTTGGGGATCTGTCTGAAACGGAACACGTTGAATCCCTCTGGAACGTCAACCGACACGCAAACCTTTTGGGTAGAAGACGCATTAAACACAAACAGCTTAATTTCTCGACATTCTATACGTGGGCCCGTATGTCCTATAGAAAAGTCATCATCTGCATCACCTTGCTAAATGACTCGGTACGTCGTAGAGTTTAAATCCCAATCGCCGTGAAGATGTCACGCATGTTTTTGTTTTTGTTTTTGTCGCTATCGCTTTGCTGTTAGCCCCGTTGACGTAAACGACATTCATTCAAACGAGTTTGCTTTAGCAAGGCGACAACATAATGCTACACAAAATTAAACATCTATTAAACATGAGACTCATCACTGTTCGTGGTTTATAACTATCAAACGGAGGAATGGTCGCGCACGAACATCGGAATGTGTACATAATATTGGCAGCTTTTAAACTAAAGTTTCTGATAGCACTCGTTACGTTGGCTTCCTAAAAGTGGTACAAAATATGTTCAAGAATGTCACAACTGCCCTACTTTACCAAAATAGTCACGAAAAAAACGTGAGTGTTTAAAGGTGAAATAAGGAGTAACATTTTATAAAAGACTACGAATGCTACCATAAATATTTCAACAAGTTGAACAAAACACTTTCGGTACGAAGGAGTATTGTGATTGATGTTACCACAAACAGAGATCTTTAATCACCGAAACATCTGTGATGGAGAGTCAACATGTTTGCATCGTAGCAGTATCTCTCATCTCCTGACCACTGTATGCAATAAATAACCAATTGATAATTATCTCCCTTCGTATCCCATAAGTCGAAATCTGTTCAGTGTTCGTAAATGGTAGAGCTGACGTTTACAGACGTCATGTTACGTTCGGAGACTGTGAAATATGTCTTTAAAAACAAACTATTGCGAAGGCGACGGAGCGCATTTCTAGAATCCAAGTTTTTCGACTAAAGACCTGCATAGTCGAAAGCATCTGTCTCTGAAGAAGAGGAAATGTTAGGCCCTCTTAACTTATTTAATTTTAATGTGGTTGTCTTTGAGTCATGCAGTCAGTCAATCAATCAGTGGCTAAATAGTTCAGTCAGTCAGTTATATAGTCACCCAGATATGGTCACTGACTCGGTCAGCACAGTCTTATACCTTTCACAGACTCTTGCCAAATCACAGCCTCGGAATGCAGTCTGTCGGGAACTATTCAAAGTAAACCCTTCGTGTAGGTTGTTCTATTACGGGTTTTTGTATTACTGCCGCTGCTGCAGCATTGTTAGTCAAACAAATAATATTCCACAAGTTTCTCATTCTAACATAGCCAATTCAAGTTGTCAGAACCCTTTGAACCACATTTTAACAACCGACAGCAAACATTTGGATAAATCGTGTACTACGATATCATCGTGTAGTATACGGTACTGGACATAATTATGTGTAGGAAATATCATACAATGTCGAAGGAAGTATACACAATGTAATAACCAATGTAGCGGCATTGGTGTCAAAAACAGCATCGCCTATTTCTGACCAAATGGCCTCGTTTTCCAGCACAAATTACATGATTACAGTGTCACGTCACCTAAAAGAGGACACCAGCATGTTCCACTTCTGGCTGTCTGACCTCGTTTTCAATAACACATCACAAAGTGATATCACGACTCTACGTAAATACAAACAAGTCAGAGTGGTTTTCAGTGTGTTTTATTTCATTCCGAAACAACACTGAGGGAATCATTTGGCCAAGAACACCGATGGAAACATTAATGGCACCTGGTGCCTACCGTGTGGTCCATTAGGGCCGGGGAGGTGGGATTGTTCGCGCGCTTTCAGCGTTAATGGCCACCTGCTGACTTGAATCGTCAGTTTAACGTTACCGTGAGCAGAGCTATTTTCATTTTTGGAAGGTCACAGCATGGAGGAATAAGAACACATGTCACAGTCATTGTGAATTGAAGAAAAAAACCGGCCTGGGAACAATTGGAGTAATTGGAAATCGTTATTTTGTCTGATCTGGGTGTGCCGATATAGGCCTATTATTAATTCCACAGAAAGCATTTCGAGAGGCCAACGAAGTGGTCGGAACACGAATCATTATTATTTTGCTTCTGGTATCTTTTCCCCCTTCGTTTCTCTTAATTATATGAATTTTTTTATTTATTTAATTTTAGCTTATTTTATTTATTTATTTTGAGAACAACAGTAAATGTACAAAATACATTGACATCCATGCAATTCCAAAGTATTACGGAATGTTGTCAAATTGTGTGTTTGGTAGCTCCGTATAAACGACCCCATGACTTTGTACCACTTTGCTCGCATTAAGTTGTCAAGGTCATATAGCATACAAATAACTTTATATTATCTCTCAAAATATCGAAATATACGTACCTCTGAACTACAACAGAAGCTGTTCTTTGGACAGTATAAGTTTACTTCTGTTTATTTTTGGCCTATATAAGGCCTAAATATACTTCAATGCAAACACACCAACACGCCAGTTCATAGGCTAATTTCGTTCTGATTTTGTTTGCTCCAGATCCAGGGTCCGGTAAAAAAAATAATAATCAGGGTCGGGAGCCCGAAAATAGATTCGGTCGGAAATGAGAACCACATAAATAAAAATGGCTGTCCTAATAAACACATCACTTCTTAACAGATAATCCGCCCTGCGAGAGCCAATTTTGTTTCCAAAGGCCTATTTGATTTTATAACCAAGTGATTTAACGACAAAGGGCATAATAATCCTGCAAAAATTCCTCTAAAATTCCTATCAAATTGTCATTACCCTTCTAATCTTGCATGGTCATGATTACTCATAATATTTATGCAACTCTTTTTATTTCTCATTTTGTAATAAAGATACGTTTCATAACATTTAATATTTTCAATTTGGAATGTCCCAGTTAATTTGTATCCTTTCTTTAGCTGTTATAAATACTGGTATTATTTTGTACCCGATAGCACTATTCAATTTCAGATCCTATTTATAACTGCGTCGTCAGGGAACTACATATTGTCGCCATTTTCAAACTATAGATTTTACATTAATGCATTCGCGACTGGTAACATTTGTTTCACCAAACGTTTTTTTTTCTGCATCTGCAACTTACCTTTATTTGAAAACTTTCTGATTTATGTACAACTTTTTGAAACATATAACAAACATTTTCGACACATTTGAATAGCATCATGGAATGACAAACAAGCAAGTTTATACACACACCTATAGCTGGTACTCTATTCCCTATAATACCCAGCAAGATATGGGACCGAGAGACTCCCCCATAAATTCCCTAGATTATTGTTACCCAACACACCCCTCCCCTCTAAAAACACCAAAGAAACCGCAACATTCCGCAAGCGCAATGACCGCCACAAAGGAGGGGGGGCTCTTCATATAACTCTCTAAGTTTCTCGGTTTGTTTGTCATGCAATCCATTATGTTTTTAGGACGTAAACAAGGTGTATCTATAAGTAACAATTCGCTTAAATAGTTGCTATAAATAAAGATATATCAAAAACATACGAGGAAGAAAGGTTTTATAATGATCGTGCATTTTTAAGCTAACGCCAACGAGTCCTCGATAAGTTTACGCACTCATTACATTTTATATGTATACAAACTTTAGGATATTTTTAAGGATCATTTAGGCCTAATAGTACGATCTTAAAAATCTTTAGCTCCGTCATGGCTTTAGCCCGCGACGCGACGCGGGGAAAATGTTACCACGTCTCGTAAATTCTGATCACGTCATGAACAATAAAACGTTCTTCAAATTGTCACGCACAAAAAAAATAAAAAAATCCGGTTCTTAAAAACAACGGCACTTCATAAAAAATACTATACCATCAAGAATATACACATTAAATAATGTCATAATCAATCTACTGCAATAATCATTGGTCAAATTGTTTAGTCGTATCTACAATACAAGTACATTATCACCGACAACCGAAGCCCAACATGCGACAAACAGCGCTAAACATTACAGTCTTTGGGTCGACTTTAGGACGCATAGCCAAAATTGTCAAGTACTGGTCTACATTGGAGTTTGAAATTACAACGACAGGTCTGGCTGTCGTGTTTAATACTGAGACACTTGCATGGCTGAGCACCCGCGCGTTTTGTATGACTCTAAACACATCACGAATGAATGCAATAATGTGAAATAGCAAACCCAGCTTTGGACTCACCAGGGGGGGGGGGGGGGGGCGGAGGGGGGGCCCTTCGAGACTGTGATTGCGCAACGCTGACGTACCGTCCATTCTCAAAATAGGGGGGAACAATTTTCTCACGCGAAAAATAAAGAGTTTTTGGCATCCAATCTTAACATCTTGTCTTTTGTAGTTGTAAAAGGTTGTTATTTACCTTAATTTTTATCATCCAATGACAAAAATTGTATTGAAAATAAAAAAAAGCAGTCGAAATAATTAAGCGTTGACGTACCGTTGATGCACGTAGAGATTGACGTTGACAAATACCTCCCCTAAAAAGGGCAATAATAATCGATAAATTGTGAAAAATCGTGCTTCGAACCCACTCACTTTTTTCCATGGATACGTTTAAAAAGGATGTAGCAGTGATATACTGAATTTAAAAAAAAATCTGCCTGTGAACCCCTTGCGTTTTATCGTGTTGTTTTCGAACGAAAATGGCAGAAAATGACATCGCCCCAAAACAAATTCGTGTAGATCGTGCCTGTGTACCTGGCTTTGCGGACGTTAGATGAATCACTGAATTCGGAGAGCGAGCGCGGAGCAAATTTGTACGTGTTTCAACGGTGCGCTTCGCGGTAGCGATCTATACGTATTTACTGTGTGAGATGGCTCATGAGCGTGGAAGAATGAATGAGATACATTTTAACGTTGGTGGCGCACTTTGTTGGGCCCCCCTCCGCCCCCCCCCCCCCCCCCTGGGACTCACGTTCCAGTAAATCATAGCAAGTGGACAACTCTTATTGGTCATACGTGCAGAGGTTGTAAGCAAAGATTGTAAGGCACGTAACTATTATCAACAAAGCATCGCATGTCCTGTAGTTACGAGTGTATTAAAGAGGGGTGCATGGCGCCCTCTGTCGATTTATACCACAGCTTGAATCTCAATATGAGATTGCGGAGGCAACAACATGCAGCTGATGTGTTGCCATGGGGATGAATCACGTGAGACGATACACCTCCTTCATGAGCGGGCTGGGCTGGACCGGCAGTTGGCCGTCAAACATGCTGATGATGGCGTTGAGTTTGCTGATCTGCTCGGGCATGACGTCACGCAACAAGGTCAGAAGATTGAGGGTGCGTGCAAGGAGGTTTTTCTTGTGGGGATGGTTGCGGCTTAGCTCTACGGCCAGCGCGTTGACCAGCTCGAACTGGAATATCTCCACGGCCTCTGTGTCTGTCAGCTCTTCCCGATCTGATGAATTAAGATTTGGGGGGAAATTGAGAGTTGAGACAAGAATGCAATGATATTGAGTAAAAGTTACGATGCTTTGCAAAAGAGAAGCACACTTCCACCACCCAAAGCTAAAATTACCTATACCATTATAGTACCAATGGATGAAGAATCCTTCTAGAAGAAAAATGATATCAATAATTTTTGATTTGGTATATTAGTTTTAGCTCTACAACCTATTTTGGTATAAATTTCTTCCAGAAAGACTCCTATGTCCTATACCAATTTAGCCTCAGCGCAGCACGCTTTGTCCGTTTTGGGGCCACCCTGTAGGCCCTGTATAGATCCTTTTTTTATTCCGTCTTCGAAAATTCTAATAATGAATGAGAATAACCAAAGTCTCGGGAAATTACATGCCTGAAACAATTTATACCTATTATATCTCAGAAGCCCTACCTGGTGCCATGAGCATCAGCAAGGTGAAGAGCGCCTTCTCCCGTCCGTTGAGTTTCAGTGCGTTTAACCTGGTGATGAATGTCATCTTGGGTTGTTGGATTTCCATTCGCGAACAGATAGCTCCCATTCGCTCCTCTTGGACGAAGGTGTTGTCCTCGGGAAAGTGGATGACGCCAAGATGGTGCCTATTTCAGCCAAATAAGATATAGTGGTAGTGCCGTGGCCTGTAGTGGTCTTGAGCATTTAATTCGTGGTCTGCAGGTACTTCTGCAGGTTAGGGGTTCGAATTCAGCCTGGGCTATGACAATTATCCATGGGCAGAGGCATTATTAATGCCTTGCAGTGGGCTAGTTACCCATCCGACTGACCCTATTAGGACTGTGAAGATATCAGATTGTCTTGTTTCAGTGTGAGGTGCTGGTTCTTCCACACTTTCCTCTAATAGCCCACACCTCAAGTGGCCTTTGGCTTTGGATAGACGATTTGCATAACAAATAAGGGTTTACATGGCGAATGATTAACGATGCGGTTAATTGGCGTTAAGTTGGCGTAGCGATTACTTCCTCGCCCAAGTTCCACCGCTGTGACCCGGATTTGCCTTTTCTGAACCAAAACCTATTTGAATTAACACGAGTCATTCCTAATTCTGTTTAGGTTGCTGCGACTTTGAACACCAGTCTGACCAGGGCACGATTTTTCTACAACTACGGACCTACCTCTCGGCGTTACAAGTGATCGCAACCTCAAAGCACGACTCCTTAAAGAGGATGAGCTGGTCCTTGGCCAACAGCGCCCGAAACTCGGGCACCTTCTTCAAGAAACTCGCGGTCTTGTGGATGCCAATCTCCGAGGCGCAGGACAGGTGCCGGCAAACGTGGAAGGGGTTGGTGAGCTCCCGGGGCTTGCCGGCAAGGATCTCCGGGGATATACTCAAGGGGTGGATAGTAAAGACGATACCCGTAGGGAAAGTGACCTCCATCTCCTTCGAAGGGGAGTACAAGGGGTGTGCCAAGGGTCAAAGTATCGTTTCGATTTTTGGTGTGTGTTTGAAGATGGCTTAAATATGTGTATTTAAACAACCAGAATAAAAACAATCACAATTATTTTGTATTTACAACCAGTACTCCAAAGTCTGGACATACATATTTATAAAACAAAAAATAATAACCATAATATTTAATAAACGGTAGTAATTCAAGATACGGTATTCACGGTATTTTACTAAGTACTCGTAATAAAAGATATTAGAGACTTTTTTTTAACAACTATTTAAAACACCATAAAGCCCACGAACATGACTTGAATCTCATTTTTGTATGAATTGTGGGCCAATATAATATGGAGTTTTGTGAATTGAGCTTCATACGTGTGAAGCCTTTGTAGGGTTGATGTCTCCATGCATGTGTGCATGGTTGTAAAACCAGAATTAAGCTTCATACGTGTAATTGCATATGCCTCTGAACACCCACCTGATTAACATACATCCTGAACCCTTCGATCTCCTGCTCCGATTTGTCGCCCTCAAAGTGATCGGCGTAGTTGTTGTAAATCCTGTCAACAAACAGCCGATGCTGGCGCTCTTCCACCGTTTCGTTAAGGGCCACACTGTCCCGTAAGTGCTCCATCTCGTGCAGTAGTTTTTCCTTCTCTGCGCGTGGTACACGTCCCATACGAACGGCTTGGGGTAAAACAAGGCTATTCGTTTGCAATTATCCCAACAAATAATATTCCGATGATCCTGGAGTGACGTTCTACTTCATTTAATTAATTACTCCAAGGAGTAATTACTTAATCAAGAAACTTTATCGATGTATGTTTGTTCAGGATAAACTGATAAAGCGCCATAACGGGGACGGTGTCCATAGGGTAGAGTAGTTACCGTAATTATTTAATTGTACTAACTGTATCACACTTTTTTAATTAATCAGAGTTATACAAAGTGTCCTTTAGTAAGACTTTGTTGTGAGTATAAGCCTGCGCACACAACCGACTCTACATCCTTTTTGTTACGCGTAATTCCCGAGTCTGTTTCAAGTAAGAATGTACGAGTATGAACTGTTAAGAAATAAAGAAAAGCTTCCTAACTCAGAGTAGTACAGCTTTAAATTAACAAGGTATTTTGAACTGTGCAAATGTTGTCGTTGTGCGTCCTTTACGTGAAATCAAATTACGGAACTCGGACAGTGATCAACACTGCAACTGCATTTAATTAAAACAGCAACTTACGTGTAATGAAAACACCAACTACGTAAACATTCAAAATAGAGAAACACTACAAACTCACCCCCAGTGGACATGCCCAGTCCGAGGCATTTTTGGAAGCGGCAATATTGGCACTTGTTGCGTGATTTGATGGTGATGTCACACGGTTTGGTTTCCCAGAATGGGCAGATTTTGTAATCTAGATTCATCCGCTGGGTACGTCGGAAAAAACCCTATACCAATCAACAACGGTACGTCGGTTAGCGATATCTTTTCATTCTCGTTTTTTTTGTATTCATAACAAAATCACTATGAAATGTCCTTGAAATCAATAACAATTGTTGTATTACTTTTGTTTAATTACATTTCGTCTCACCTTGGTTTTAATCCAGATTCACTAAACAAAGCGTATTCTATGGGCCTTTTCGAAACCCTGGCTTCGTTTTGTCTTTAACCGGTTCGCGCCGGATGACTTATATACACGCAAAATTTTCCCTAGATTTAAAACGGATGACGCATAAACACGCCACTAGCGAGGCCGGAAATGTCTGTCAGCAGCGAGAAAGGCCGGAAAAGCGTGGGTGTGCTTCCTGGTACCATCGGTCTGAACCCGCCTCGGATCGAGTTTCGTTAAAAATAATCCCGCGCGTCGGCTCGGTGATGTTAAAATAATCCCGGCGCGAACTGGTTAACTTAAGGCGATTTTAGATTTCCTACTGCGGCATCCGCCGACATAATTTGATGACAATTGTGCTTTATAAACATTCAATCGATTGATATTAACCAAAACGTTAGACCATTTTCATTTGCTTTAATTTCTATTTGCTTCTCAGTGATTCGGAATTTAGAGGCGTAGCCGAAGCCGAAGCAAAAGTTTCGAAAAGGCCCTATGTTTGAGCACAAGAGGGCTCTCTGCTAGTGAGTGGAAGTAACTGTTTGACTCCAACCAAAACGACAGGTTTAGGGTAGCCCAACTGGTGTGGCTAAGGGTATAGGGTATAGGGTTAGGGTTGGGGTTAGGGTTAGGGTTAGGGTTAGGGTTAGGGTTGGGGTTAGGGTTAGGGTTAGGGTTAGACTAGCTAGCCCTAGTGTGGCTAGGGTACTGGTAAGGGTTGTCATTTTGGTGTATTTATTCAAGTGCTTACCGTTTCGGCAAGCTATTGTATCCCTGTAGAGACATATCAGTGCTATTAGCTTGCCCTTTTGTTTACAATACTAAAGCATGCAATGTCAAATACCAGGCAAAACTAAGTTTGTTATCAGTCGCACTTCACAGCTACGTACATCGATCGGTCGTACTTGGGGATGATGTCACACTTTCACAATGCGTATCTTTAGTTCCCAGAAGGCGTGACGCATAGCCACGTATATAAACGCATTTAGACCGCATAAAAATATAGCCACGTACGCCCGTTAGCGTCGATGCCGTCTAACATGAAGTAAGATAAAAGGCAGAGGAACCCCCCCCCCCTTTATTTTTGGTGTTTGTGTCATTGTGCTCCCTGAATCTAAGGAATTCTTTTTCAGATATCTAGGGCCATGTCAGGTAACGATTAGTCTGTAGTGTGTATATGGTACGGCGACAAGGAGGTCCCCCTCTACCATAAATCGTGCTGGGTATCACAATCATTGCATTCAATACAGATTATAACATGATTATACAGATTATGTGTTTGGAGGCCAGTAAACTCTGAGTAAAGTCAGTTTTTGTAATGAGTATAACTTACCTTGCATCCTTCGCATGAGTAAACCCCATAATGCATCCCCGAAGCTTTGTCTCCACATATTTGGCAACGGATTATTTCTGAAAGATATTACATAACAGGTGGATATCCACAAAAGGCAACATATTTTGATTATTACTCAGACTGCAGTATACATGGTGATGTACGGTCCTTCTGGGTCTCTAGAATACCTAAGAAAACGAGATCGAGAAGCCATAAGAATTCCCCGAGCGATTATAATTCCATAATTCCCCGAAATTTATTTTGAAGACTACTATAATAATTGTGTATTGACGCTAACCATAATTGCGACAATTAACGTGTTCTTGGCTTTATTCCCATAATTTCCCGACAGGCTTCCTGGTTCAAAGTCACCCGATGACTGGGTCTATTCGAATCCGGTAACTGCTGAAATTGTGCGACGTTTAGGTGTAATTTGGCTGGAAAAGGATATCCCTGTT